>PVKZ01005069.1:0-62394 GCA_004027375.1 Macroglossus sobrinus
CACACACACACACACACAGTCACACTCCCCCCACGGTCACAGCTCCTCGCCATGGTCACGCTCCTCCCCCCAACCCCCACCAAGGGGTCCACAAGATCAGAATTATTCTCACGTTGACAAAGATCCTAGTTTGCCTTTTATCACACTCATTCTCCCAGGAGCGCAGAATACGAAAAGCTCATCTTTATAGTTTCGGATTCTCCCCTGTGACGAACCTTTCAGAAACTACCCCTCGTCGAGTTTTGAGATCATATTAAAAAAGGACATTCATAATGTTCTCATCTCCGCCACCATCTGGATCGGCTATTGTAAGGAGCGTTTAGAAAACGAGACGGTGATTTAAGACGAGGCGATCGGGGGGAGCTGAGCCGAGTGGCACCTGCTGGGACAGGCCTGGTGAAGACAGTGTGTCTGGCTTCCTGGCCCCGTCCCACCCACGTGGCCTTGGCGGCGATGGCAGTGGGCAGCCGTGGTCTGTGCTAGCTGGATAGGCGCAGCTCCACGGTTTGGGGGGGCACCCGGTGAAAGGCTGACGAGCGGCTCTTTCACTCGCTGATCCTCTGCGCCCCAGCACAAAATGCTGGGCACAAAGTTCCCTGTGTCTGCCCTGCCTCGATGAGCTTCCGCCCCCCAGAAGTTCCTTCCCCCTGGGGTCCAGCCAGTGGGGTCCCCTGCGGCGCTCCCGCAGGGGGACGAGGCGGCCACCGTGGGCTCCGCGGCTCACCCACCACGAGAGGGGCCCCCGGGGACCCGGGTTGTATTTCACGTTTAGAAACGCGCGTCTTGAGGCGTGTGGCAGCACGCCGCCCTGATGTACTCCGCTCTGTCGCTAAGCCCCGGCGTTATCGCCATCTGCCGAGTGTGGAACTCGTCGGAAAATGCGTCAGCTGGCACCGAAAGCCACGTCTGCCCAGAACGGCCCGGCCCTCCAAACGCATCCCTGGGTATGGGCGACGTCTCTGATGCCCGTACGTCCTCAGAAGCCTCGGAGAGCACAGTCCCCCTGCGGCATTTGGCTGTTGATCCTCCGTTACAAAGACAGCCACTGCCCTGAGCCTCGCTGGCGCCGTCGCTGAACTCTGTCGTGTGGACAGACGCGGCATCATTTCGAAGCTCACCTGCGTGCTGCCTGAATCGCACCCCTCTGCCTCTCTTCCCCATCCCACCTCAGTATTGTTCTGAGAGCTGACACCTTCACCAGTGAGAAATGCCACGGGTTGAAACATAATAAGATCTTCATTCATACATCCCAAAACATGCTAACCCTGTCCCCAGTGAAGGATTCAGGGTTCCTTTAGCCATTTGGGGGTGATGTTCTGTTGGTTTGTTTTTTTCTAGTTGAGTCATACTGTCCCTTTGATATCCTATAGCGTAAGTACTGAAATATTTTCTAACTTAAATACTAAATATATCCTGTAATTAAAATGCAAAAATCTAGCCAGCCACGTGATCACGGCCGATGTTTATAACCGCCTTCTTCCCCACTCTGTCCGTGTTCCCTTTGTCCTTAGCAAGGAGCAATTTGTCTTTGCTCCTTGCTGGAGCCCAAACCTTCACACCTACCCCGCTTACTGGGTCCCCCACAGAGCTGTTGGTTGTATGTGGGGCCTGGAACAAGAGGCGACAACAGGATCAGGCCACCAACCAGATGCTTCTAGAAGCGTCTGTGGCAGAGAGGCCTCATGCGAGGACGCTGGTGGGCCACCCCCACAGGCGAGTCCCAGCACAGAACCTGAGGATCTGGGGACAAAGTCCTGTCATTCCCCCGCAGGTAATTAATTATCCTTTTCCCAGGCCGGTTGGGTTTGCTGCTGGGACTCGGTGGAGTCACCACGTGGCCCGAACTGGCCATCGGAACCAGGTGTGTGCTGGCTGAGCCCTCGTCGCTTGCAAAACACCAGAATACGTGTCAGCTTTCAAAAGCCCAGAAGTCACACGGATTTCTGCAGAAGTTGGCAGGACGCCTGAGGGATGTATGCTCCTAGCCAGGGCTCCGGCCGGCTGGGTGGCTCGAGCGTCCACCCTCCTCGTCTATGAAGTAAGGACGCTGCACTGACTAAGGAAGGATCCAGAAAACTGGGATAGGGCGGCGTTCAGTCAGCCGGGTCGACCGAACAGTAGGTCTGCGCAGTAGAAATTCCTCCCAGAAGATTCTGTGGTCAGGTCAGTTTGCGAAGCCCGTTGATGCCGCTGTCTTTCCAGATGTCTTATTGTCCGGAACCTTCTAACGCACGTGTGGTGGGCAGGCGAGGGGGGGATCTGTGAGGAGAACCCATGCATCGCTCCCCACACTGGTCATAAATACATGTGGCTTATAAAGACAAACATAAAACTTGTAAAACCCCTTTTCATCGCAGACACCTGCTAATGTGTCACCTGTTATTACCTGGCTTCCGTGAGACACAGGTTGGGAGAATCTGTTATGATAGACGCTCTAAACATTAGAAGCAGCTGTTAAAATCGGTGAGTCCAATGTCTGTGTTTATATATACGTGAGAATTTGTTACAGAAAGAAAGAGTTTAAGTTAAACTTCTAACTCTGTGTTTAACTTCACTTTTAAGTGAAAAAGAGCCCACGAGGAAATGTCATGTGTGTATTGGTGACTCAGAGCAGTGAAAGGTCCCACACCAAAGCACTCGGCTAGAGGGTCCCCAACCCCCAGGCTGTGGACTGGTATCGGTCCGTGACTGTTAGGAAAATTCTTTGATGCTAGAATGTTCTAGCACAGCAGGAGATGAGCAGTGAGTGGGTGGGCTCATGAGCGAAGCTTCCTTTGTATCTGCAGCCGCCCCCCAGCGCCAGCATCCCCGCCTCAGCTCCGCCTCAGATCGTCAGGCATTGGATGCTCATAGGAGCACTGGTCCCTGGTGCCAAAACAGTTGGGGACCGCTGCTTTGTAGGACCCGGTATTATTTCCCTAAAATTACCTCTAAATGTCTATTGTCTTTTTTTAAACGATGAGAGCAGGTAACTCTTGCAAAGTGGCAATAAGGCATCAGATAGGTGTCTGGAGCCTTGGCACTGGGGAGGGAAGTGCCAGAGTGGAGAGGTGACATTGCCAGGCCCTTCCCGACCGGATTCGGATGGGACGCGTTAGAACACATCGGATGCCAGCTTGGACCCGCCCCTTCCCCGGGGCCCTGGCACAGCCTAAACCACCTCTTCCTGCGAGAAGCAGGGGCAGCGAGGTGACTGAGCTGAAATTTGAAATGACTGAGAAAACATAGAACCGGAATTTTATTTTCTGCCGGGCAACAGGACAAGGGCTCAACAGAGACTAAGCGAAGCTGTGACCCAATAATGAAAGGTCCCCCTGAGGCCCGTGGGCTGCTGTGGCTGTGAGAACCTGCACTCCCCACACTGCATGCGTTTTTAGAAATAATGGTGACGTGAGCTGAAACTGGCTGACCCCAGCCGCGTGCCAGGCCCCGAGCGAAGAGCCGTACATAAAGGGCGTCCGTCTAACTGTCACACACCGGCCCTGGCCGCAGGCTCCGTGGCTCACAGCTTAGGAAGCAGGGAGTCTCCGATGGGTTCACGGACATGAATGCAGGAAGTGAGGTCCCTGGGCCAAGCTCAGGAAGCTGGCCAGCCAGTGAGGAGCTGGTGTCCAGCCCAAGACCCCTGCCATGGAAGTGTAGGGTCCTATGCCCTGGGCCACATGGTCCCCTAAATCCTTCACTTTTCACCAATCTTGCCTTCTAGTGCAGTTTCAATGTGACCAACTTTTCCAACTAGATGATAATATTCTTGAGGGTAGGAGCGTGTCTAATTTATCATTTAAACTTTCTACTGAGGTATGATTGACTACCACAAACACGAGTTATTAGATGTGTGTGTGTGTGTGTGTGTGTGTGTGTGTGTGTGTGCGCCATCGCCCAAATCAAGATATTTAGAACATTCTAGCATCAAAGAATTTTCCAAGTTCCATCCCAGTCAAAATGGTAACAGAGATAACCACTCTTCTCATTGCTATCCCCATAAAGTATCTTTGCCTGTTCTTGAACATTCTATATATAAAATCATACAAATATGTTAGTATTTTATTTCTTCCCATGACTTAGCATAGAGTTATTTCGGTTTTTAGTTAATATGCTCAGGAAATGTTGAAAAAATGTTTAAGGAATGCATGCAGGAACCTCACCCCTGGTGGCCCACAAAAAAATGTCATACATATAAACCTATATTTAAATCTGCACGCACATGACATGTTACTAACGTATAATATATTACACAGACCCCTGTGGATGTGTGTATTTATGCGTACACGAATAGCAGTGCAGTAGTCCGTCTCCATGGCAACGCTCATCACATGGCATCAGGTGTCAGCTTAACTGCCTCCCCTACAGCAGGTCGTAAAGCAAGTGTATGTTGTCACCGGCAACACGCCAGCGACACGCGAGAGTTGCAGGTGCTCCACATCTTCACCAACACTTGACAGCTTCGGTTTTCATTGTAGCCATTTGGGTATCTGCCTAGTAGTGTCTCACTGTAGTTAAGTGATTCTTTCAGAATTTTATTTCAGATCGGGAGTACGTGCAGCCTGGCGTGTATGAGGAGATATCTTCGTGTTGCCTGATTCCTGGTGGCTGTGTCTAGAAATCTAGGACCAAAAACGTGTCATTCGTAAGCACATCACCGACGTCTAGAATCCACGTTTGCAGACGAGAAGTCCAGCGCCAATGTGGTTCTTTGTGTTATGGGTAACCTGGCTTCTATTTTTGGTAGCAAAGAATATGGATGTTTCTCGAGGAATTTTTTTCTTTTCATTTTATCCTCAGAATTTTTTAATGTTCAACAGCACGTTTCCACTTGCGACCCTATTTTTACTCATCCACGTAGCACTCAGGGGCCTTTTAGACGTCCGAAAGGTCACGCTCTTCTTCATCTCGAGGACATTTTCTTCTATTTGGGGAGATTATTTCCTCCTCTCTGTTGCCTCTGCTGTCTGTCTCTGATGGTCCTAGTTACACAGAAGTTGGGACCACCCTGTGGGCTCGTCTTCCTCGCCGTTTACCTTTCAGTTTTGTAATAGCCTCCCCCGTTATCAGCATCGCTCACCAGACTGGTACACCTGTTACGACGGGTTTTGCCAAGAGTTATCTTATAATCAGAAAACTCATCTCACATCTTGGCCACGTCCCATTGGATCAGAGGTGGTGCCAGACGGTCTGAGAATGAGTGACTTCACTCTCTGATGCTGCGTGGGGCACGAAGCTGTTCAGAAGAGGCACGCCACTTCACGGGCTGGAGGGCTGGCCCGATCATAGCCTCTTTCGTCGTTAATTTAGATCCTAAACGAAGAACCATAAAGCTGGGTACTCCACACAGGCCATCTGCTGAGCCTCACGTCCCCACGAGCACCCCTCGAAGAAACACCGGGAGGTGGAGGGACAGTGTGGCAGCTGGGGCGATGTCCCACATCACCCCCAATTCCCTTGTATCTTTGCGACAACCTCCGATCTCAGAACGGGTCTCTGGGATGGCACGTTTGCCATCGATGACTGGAAGGAACCAGGCTAACAGAGTGAAATGTAACAGCCAGACTTACAGATTATAATTTACTTCTCTGCTCAGCCTCGGAGCGTGAGAGAGGGCAGCATGGCTGTCCTTGCTTTGCAAAACACAAAGTGTGTAGAGCAGATGCACAATCTGTATGCAAGATCTCAAGGGCTTGGGGGCAGCCATTCTCGGAAGAGGTGGAGTCAATGCCACTTCCCAGAAAGGAGGCTGAAATCGGCCTTTTATAGCTGAAAGCGTAAAGGACACTTGAAGGCAAGTGCTGTCACGAAGGCATTCATGCTGGTTGAACAAGCACAGGGGACGGTTCTTTTTATTAAGTTCCCAGGACGCCACAGAAGGGTCGCTGTGTTACTAAACACAGATGATCGAGAACTATGGTTTTCCTGACCCGTCTGAAGTTCTGGCCACTAGAATGGACATGCCGAGAGGGTTTTGTTTGTTTGTTTGTCTGTTTGTTTGTTTTGTTCACTGATGTTATTCTCAATGCCTGGGACGGTGCCTGACACATAGTAGGTGCTTGATAAAAGCTTGTTGACTAAAACTACAATTTCAAAGGATTCTCAGTTTGTTGTTTTGTTTAAGCAGAGGGAAGAGAAAATTCACAGGAGATATCAAATCCATTTTCCACATGGAAGCTTCCAGAATCTCTACCCCTGGCAATGGTGGGAACCTTCACTGGAACTTACAAATCGATTTTCAACCTCTGCTCTCAAGGCCAACTTCCATTTCCTGTTTAATGAAAGAGAAGAACCCCAAAGACTGGACAAAAAACATCAGTGTGCCCACCGTATTCCAGGTTGTAACTGAGCTCTGTGACAGAGGCTCTCACTGAAGGCTCGCCAGGTGGCAGGCTTGGGGCAGACCTCATCTGAGCCTTTGGACTTGACTCCCCGTTGTCAGGCTTCTTTCTGGGATCTCACGGGTCTGGCATTCTCTGTTTGCTTCTCTGAGCCTCACCAGACAGGTCCTTAACCGCTCATCCCCAGCTGTCTATCTTTCCCTTTTTTCTTCTAAACAGCCAAACCCTCAAAGCCCAACACGCAGAGAGAAGGAGATTCTAGCTGTCTTAGGACAATCATGTTAAATCGAAACAGAATAAAACTCCTTCAATGGCGGTTCGCTTGAACATTACCTAGTAATGCTGATTGTGATATTCATGTTGCGATTTCTTGAGCACCTACTATGTGCCAGGCAAGTACTTCACAGACATAGGTTATATATGTCATGTCAACAACAGGGACGTGAGGTTTAGAGAGACTGCCTCGCTCAGTGGGACGAGGCAGGGTCATAAATCCTGATATAAAGCGCCTACAATATTTTCGGGGCGACAAGGGAAGTTTCACGACAGCGTGTCACACGTCATCTCATTCACAGAAAATACACGTAAACACATGCGTGTGCACGCACGTACCACGTGTTTGCAAATCTGTGAGAAGACGAGGCAGAAACCCTGGCAAACAAGCGAGTGACTTCCCCTCCCCTAAGCCTTGGTCTTTACATCTGGACAGCAGGACGAGTAAAAATATCCATCACAGAAAATTTGCAAGAATGAAATGAAACCGTCTATAAAAAGCATTTTTAGCACAGCGTCAGACACAAAAGTGAGTCCTGATTCATTTGTCTGCTATTATGATTGCTGAAGCAAACTCACCCAAACTGTCCACAGTGATTGCCTCTAGGAAGCGCAGGTGGGGTGAGATGGGGGAATGGGGGTGATTTGTATTTTCCACTTTACATTCATGTGGGTTCGTCGAAGTATTTATATCAGCCAGATGCTACTTTTGTTATATATATATATATAGCATATGAATTATTTTATGAAAACTTCTCTCATACATACATTTATTGCCCCAAATGCGTTTATCTTCTCCTACAAAAAAAAAGAAAAATAATACCGAACTCCTTTTTTTTTTTTTTTTTTTTTAATATGAAAGGTCTCCTCGGTTTCTCTTCTGGAGCATATTTTTGGCACCAGCGCAGAGCGGAGCACCGTGTTCTGGACACCCTAATTCTGTCTTTCTCCTCCCTCCCTCCCGGCCTTCCACCCCCGCACAGCCACAGAGCAGACCACCTGCCTAGGCCAGGTCAACGCCAAGGGTATTCTGGACTGACGCATCTATCCCGGAAGCTTCCAGGCCGCCCTTGAACTTGGCCTGCCTGGCAGCGGATGAAAAGCTCTCGCTCACCCCCTGGCGGCGGGGATCCGCCTGCGCCGTGCGCCCCGCGGCCGCCAGGGGGAGCTCCGCGGCGGCGGCGCGGGCTCGGGGACCCGGGTGTCTGTCACTCGCTGCCCTTACCAGCCCCGCCCCCCGGCGGAAACGACAAGCATCCTTTCGGATGCCAGGCAGAAAATGACTCACATCGCACGTTTCTACGCCTGTCCCTTCATTCCATCGTCCAAGGGGTTTGATAAAACCCATCTGAACAGTTGTCAAACGAGAAGAACCCCAATGTTTGATGACAGGCACCTACGTTCACTGGGAAACAGTTCCAGCCACCCCTACCAGGGGTCAGAACGGAGCCAGACGCCAGATGCCACGTTGAGTAGGACAATCTCTGCCTTCAGAGGACCTCGGTCTGGCTAATGAGAATAGGACAAAACTCATGATTGCAATGAAATCGGTTTGTTCTGCTTTGGGCTGAAGCGCCAAAATAATAGATGTCCCGCGTCGACGTGATCTGCATGCAGGGCTTGCGAAAGGGATGCTGAACCCTTCACCCCACTGAGGAAAGGGGCCCGGAGATAAATCTTATTTAAAAACATAGTGTTTGCAGAGAGCCGCCCTTGAGTCACGTTAAAACTAGGAAAAGGGACTTTAAAGGGATCCCCTTATGGAGGCTGGGGGACACAGTGGACTCCTCCTGCCCACGTGATCTAAAATGAGGCGCTGGGGCTGACCGAGGGACAAAAAGACATGACAGGACCCCATGGAGGCAGTCTTGTCTCCGTGCTTTATGGGAACAACTTATGGCGTTTGCAGGTGACCCGATGTGGCTCACCTGCCTGAGGGAACTGGGATCGGGCTGTCTTAGGGCTTCTCCAGGCGGGGTGGAGAGACCGCAGCAGAAAAAAAGAACAATGTTAGTGTTTATCCAAGCCCCGCTGCCTGAGGGGCGGCTGCCATGCTCCCACCTACTGGTACCCTTTGCCCCAGAGTAGGATTAAAAGACGAGACAGTGGGAAATAAATAAATATATCTTTCTAATCCAACTGTCTTCAACTGGGGGCGATTTTGCTCCCCGGGGACATCTGGCACTATTTGGAGACAGTTTTTTGATTGTCACAGCGGAGGGCAGGGGGTGCGCTCCTGACACCTAGTGGACGCAGGCTGCAGGTGCTGCTAAAGATGCCCAGGGCTGCTGTCCACAACCACAACCATTCAGTCCCAAGGCCAACAGTGCTGAGCTTGAGAAACCTGGCCTTAACGTGGCGTGCTCCTAACATGCCCACGAGGACAGCCCAGAGAGGACTCCCAGGGCACGTGGCCGCAGACTGCAAGCCCTCAGGGGAGGGGGAGCATGCGTGTCATTTTCTGGGTAGCACGGCTGTCACAGAAACACAGCCTAGGGGATTTCCGCAGGAGGCACTGGAATCGGGGATGTCAGAAGTAAGAACCAAGCCGTTTAGCGAGCACTTTCTATATAGCAGGGCTCTGGGCTGAGACTTGGTTACACGGTCACATTTGACTCTCGTGAGAGGTGGGTATTATTATCACCACGGTAGGCGCAGAGAGGTATGAGAGAAGCGGGGTGCAAACCCACACCTCTGGGCTCTAAAATGCCTGCTTTCCCCAACAAGCCATGCACTGCCTAGCCATCAGATCCCCCCAGAAAGCAATGACGACCCGGATGAAGCAGAGACACACTTAGGAAAAAAAAAATGATTCTTCTATCCTGTACCTCTGTGTTTCTTTCTTTATCCATCATGCCTTCTACTTTGTTGCGTTTTCTTTCATTTTCCTACCTTTCCTCATTGCTTTCATAGATAGACTTGTTGTTGTTGTTGTTGTTTTGATTCTTACCAGAGCATTTGACAGAAACTCAGATCCAACTGGCTGAAGGAGAGAGAGATTGGTGATCTCACATAATTGAAAAATTCGAAACAGCTTCGGGCCTGGCTGAGCGGGGTGCATCAACAAACAAAATCCTGTGGACCTTGTTCTCCTCTATCAAGTGGTCACGTGGATGTTTCTGAGTCTGCTGAGGTTCCTTTTTTCTGTTTTGTGTGTATGTATGTGCCATTCGCTGTTTGTTTCTTCTAAATGTTTAAAATCATGGCCAATCAGCATGTGGCTCCATAGCGTAGTGGTTAGCACGTTTGTTTTACATGTACAAGGTCCTAGGTCTGTGCCCCAGGGGAGCCACGGTCCATGGTCTACGGCCATGCCATCCTGAATGAGCCCGATGTCTAATCTCGGATGCTAAGCATGGTCAGGCCTGGTTAGTACTCGGATGGGAGACCACCTAGGAGGACCAGGTGCTATAGGCATAAATAATAATAAAGTAAAAAAAAATCACGGACAATCAAAGATGAAAATGGTATCTCTGAGATGAATAGTCAGGGCATAGAGGATTTCTAGGGCGTGCTGTGTGCCCTATTTTGTTTGCTGCAGCAAGGGTGGATACGTGACATCATGCATTTGTCAAAACTCATAGAGTGTACAATATGAAGACAGAACCCTGATGTCAGCTATGGGCTTCGGTTACTAATAGCATAGCAATGCTGGTTCATGAATTGGAACAAATGGAACAAATGTAATTAGAAAAGCTACGTGGGCAGGGGCAGGGGTATGGGAACTCTATACTGGCTGCTCAATTTCCTGTGAACCTCCAAGGCCTCTACAAAACTAAAAGCTATTAAAAAGATGATTTATTTTCCCATGCTGGAATCCATTCCTGAACATTTCAATCAGGATGTTATAAAATCATAAGGTTTCAGAGAAAGGAGGTTCTTAAATATTATCTTATCCAGACCCTTTACTTTATAAACAGGGAAAGTGAAGCCCAGAGGAAGGGAAGTGACTTGCCCAAGGTCACACAGCTATTTCACTTTGAAAGCCAGGAGAGGAACTTTTTATTCACGATAAGGCTTTGCCTTCCTAACGAAGTGCTCCTGGCACTACACCATGCGGCTCTGAGTATTTATTTTCTACCTTTCAAAAAATATTTTTAGTTTCTTATATTTTTCTTAACATCTTACTTTTTTTCTCTTAAAATGGGGTTGACTACCTCAGTTTTAGAATAAAGAGGCGTGTTTTTCCTAAAGATGACTCTCTAACTGGTTCGTGCTGCACTTTTTCCTGAAGCCAACACTCTTCCTTTAAAAGACAGAGCTGACATTCTGGCCCATGTACATTTGGGCTGATTATCTGTACGACCTGGAGTGACATCCATGGCTAATGAAAAATTCTGGCTCCAGGACTGACTTGACCAAAATGCATTAGTGTCCCGAGCTAAGGCTCAGGTGCTGTCATTTTCAGATGCTATGAGGCTGGTAATCAGGCCAGTCAAAACTTACGGGTTATGTCACACCTATGTCACTCTTTGTCCAAAATTATCATCCCATTAGACAAAACAAATGCCTACGAGATGAGATTTTCGGGTCCCCATACTGACCGACTCATTTACTCAAAACGACTTTATTGATTTAGGTAGAAATAGCCCTTGTCCTTAAGAAGATCCCACTTTATGATCAGGTTCCTAACAGATGTTTCCACCTCTGGAACCCAAGTTTCTGCATGCTGGCAGCTGCAACACCTCCTCTCCGCCTCTGGTGTCACCTGGCCTCCTCCCCTCCTGCGTCTGTGTCTCTTATAAGAACACCGGTCATTTTGGATTACAGGCCTACACTCCTCCTGTATGACTGTCATATCTGATTATACCTGCAAGGTCACATTTTGAGGTTCTGGGGTTAGGACTCCATTGCTTTTGCGGGAACACAATTCAACTCATAAAGGCTTCCGAGAGCCAATTCTCCATGCAGCTGACCCAAACTAGAACAGAGGCCAGCTCTGTCTCCTGCTATTCAGCTCCCTTCATAAAGCTCAGTACTCTCATATATTTTTAAATTATATTAGGTGTCTCCTCACTAGAATGTAAGCTTCATGAGGGCAGGAATATATTTGTATTTTTTTCGCATCCAGTACCTGGTCTCCCTAGGTGCTCTCCCATCCAAGTACTAACCAGGCCCGACCCAGCTTAGCTTCCGAGATCAGATGAGATCAGGCTTGTTCGAGAAATTTTTTTATTTGAAAACTTGGGAGATGTTTTCATTTATTTTTTAAATTACACTTTCAAACAGGTAACTCATTTACACAGTTGGAAGTCAAAACAACATAGAAAGAGATCTAGAGAAGTCTCGTTCCTATTCTTGCCTAGCAGAGCAGAGCAGAACAGAGTATAGTAACTATAGTATATAGCATAGCAACCATGGTATGGCATATAGCATAGTTGATTTAATCAGCTCCCTGCTGATAGACACTTGTGGCTTCTCATCTTTGGCCATTAGCAAAAATGTAAGATTGGGATTTTTATGCTGAACCCCAGGTCGTGAACATTTTTTGTCCATTAAACACCTGTAGGAAGAATGAGTGATGATGAATTAACCAACGAGGCGGTGGCGCGCGGAGGCCCCAGCAGGTGGCGCTGCAGGCGGCGGGCGCGCCTGGCCGCGCGGGCGGCGCCGCTCTCGCCGTGGGAGCCGACGGCGGCGCGGGGACGAGCGCGGGGGGGGGTGGAGAGCGAGTCATATGACCCGCTGGGCTTCCTGGCTCCGGCCGCCGCCGTCCGCCCGCCCGTGTCCGCCCGTGTCGCGCCGCGGCCCGGAGGAGCCGTTGGGGGGTCCGGGCCGAGGCCCGCTCGAGGGGAAGCCGCCGCCGCCGCCCGCCCGCCCGCCGTCCCGCCGCCCCGCCGCCCCGCCGTGCCGGCCGCCATCATGCTGGCGCTCATCTCCCGCCTGCTGGACTGGTTCCGCTCGCTCTTCTGGAAGGAGGAGATGGAGCTGACGCTGGTGGGGCTGCAGTACTCGGGCAAGACCACCTTCGTCAATGTCATCGCGGTGAGTGCGCGCGTCCGGGGCGCGCCGGGCGGGCGCGGCGGGGCCCGCGGTGGGGGCGGGGCCGGTGGCCGGGACCGAGGCCGGGGCCGGGGCCGGGGCCGGGGCCTCCCGCGGGCCGGGGCCGGAGCTGCGGCGCCCGGGTCGGCGGCTGGGGCTGCGCTGGGCGTCGGGAACGGTGCCCCCATGCACTTGCCACGTTTTTAAAGCGCTCGGGGTGGGGTGGGGTGGGGTGGGGTGGATGGGGTGGGGGCGGGGGGAGGTTGAGGTTTTCTCGGGATTCGCTTTGTGGGAGGCAACGGAAGGGTGAACGCCAGCCTCTCACTTCCCCGAAGGGTGGGACTTGGTGAGCCCATCGGTGCTGAGAGAAAGCTGGAGCATCGAGGGGGCTCCCCCAAGGCGCCACCCGGGACGCGGAGCCCCAGGGGCGGGCTCGCTCCCGAGTTCTGTGCGCAGCTTGTCCCCAGTATTTCAGTTACGGGGTCTCACTCGATCCCCCGGGGACCGAGACCGCGGTGGTGGCCGCTGCGCTGGCTGGTGGACCCTATAGGGAATGGGGGGCCGCCCCAGCCAGTCCAGCGCGCTGCCCGGCGTTGATTAAACCAGGCAGTTAGGGGGCGGGGGGTCTCTGCCTTTCCGGGGCTCGTGGTCGTACGTGGGACACAAGACGGGCCTGTAGTGAGCAGAAAGTTAACTAACTGCCTTGAAAACTAGGCCTCCGTCTTGCGTGAGGGTGTCGCCCTGGGCAGGAACAGCTTCTCCCGGGCCTGGGGACCCCCCATCCAGCGTGATGTCGGTGCGGCAGTGATTATTAAATTATTCTGCTTATTTGTGGAAGGCATAAAAGGGAAAGACTCTCATGGGTGTTTGTTTAGAGCCCAGGAGTTGCGGTGACTCAGGCTTAGCCCGTAGGGGCTTGTACTTGTCAGGAGCCTCCTTAGAACTATTCCAAAGAGAGATGGCAGCGCTTCATCCGCCTCTGAGATGACGCTTGGACTCTGATTTAATGGAAGATTAGCCGCCCAACTGGTTTGGTCACAGGAATGATTCAAACACAGCTCCCTTATTGGAGGAAACAGGCGACTTGTGACTCTTAGTCCTTGCGGTGATGAAGCAACAGGAATGAATAAGACTTGGAGGGAAAGAGAGGAACAGAAATACAAATTTCCTTTGAAGAATGTTGCATTTAAGTATAAAGAAAAGTTACCTCTTTGGTTCTTTTTGTAATTCGATTTTATTTGGCTTGAGAGGACTATCAAAAGGTATAGTAGGGTGGCATATGTATGTAATACCACCAAAGTTAATAAGGACGATCTTTGAGCTAAGTATCCATATTAGAATTTTTATACGATATGAAGAACACCAACCTGAGTGTAGATGAGCTCAGGTAACTGTAAATTTTCTGATACTCCCTTGAGGTAAGAATTAGAGCCTCCTTGTAAATCCTCCCCTTTTGACAAGACTGGATCAATTTGTAGTGTAGATGGGTGTGTTACTACAATCAGTTGTATTTGTTGCAGACAAGTGGTTGTGCTTGGGAAACAAACAAAACTTTGGTAAATCATTGAGAAGCTCAGAACTGTGTAGCTTGACAACAGTGAGCACCCTGGGTTCCCATCGGCCCTGGCCCCTTATCAGCCTGTATCCTTTTCAGGTCTTTGCTTCCTCATCTCTTAAGTGGAGATAACAGTATGTTTCTTGCAGACTTGCTCTGAGGAGTAAGTGAAGTGACAGCTCTGGAGTGACTAGCATCATGCCTGCCCTTACAAGGGGCTAGGTAGATGGAAAACTGTTACTATTTGTGGTGGGTATATTTCCCTTAATGCAGAAAAATTGTTTTGAAAAATATTGAGAAGAGAATTAGCTGGGGTTGTTCCTTCTTTAAATCTCTGTATATCCAGTGGGCTGCGGTAGTGGGTTTGTGGATTGTGGCAGGTAACACACCACATCACACACACACGCACGCACGTGCACACACACACACACCTTTGTTATGTTTTGTTTTTTTGTTAAATATTTTAATAACAAAACTTCTGGAAAGCTTTCGAACTCAGTGTGAACCAGTGGTTCCACTGTTCTTTTATCGTGAGACACTTTTTTTTTTTTAATTATAATGTGGGTAATTTTTTTAAGAAAAAAAATCGACTGTAATTGACTATATATTGGCTAAGATCCTGAAAAAGAGAAGACATCAGTAAATTGTATACTTTTTTTCTTTTTAAACCTCAAACTCTAGCCTAATCTGTGATTCTCATAGACTATATTGAGGACGGGGAAGAGGTTAGTAATTAAGTGATTTTACAGACTTTTAGATACAAACAATTTGTCCAAAATAGTAAATTTAGCATTATCTTTTTAAAGGATCCGTGGTATTATTCTCTCTATTTAAATTTTATGTATAAAATTTTATGTATAAAATATTTATAGTCTCAAATACAGATGTGTTGAGCGCTGTGTGTCACTTTGATTCACATTCAACAAGTAACTTCCCAGGTCTGAAAAGTTTCAGGTGAAGCCAATATTCTTTCGGTAAACATCAACTCTTGGAAACATTAGATTAAAATGTGGCTGTATCTTCTGCCTAAAAAGTTGAAAAAATAATAATAGATGTTATTTAACTTAATCAAACGGTTTGTGAAGCTGACATCCTTACATGTAGTGTTTGGTCCATTCTGAAATGAGGCAGTTTACTTATAAAGAGTTTCAGTCCTAAAATTCTCATTCTTATGGTTTTAAAACTGAGATCAGACTTCATTTTATCTCATATTGTAGTAGAGGCACTTGATACTCATAGTGTGCTCTTCGTTTTGGATATTAAGACAAGAAACACCTCTAGTCTTTCTCATTTGCGTTAGGGAGTGAAACGGTGCCCATTGCTAAGTATCCTGGCCGTTATTGCATCACAGATCATGCGCCCTGTATGTGTAATGTATGTGGAGCAATCTTTCATTTTTCACTGAGCCTCTTTATGGGTGATAAGATAGTTACTAAGAAACGTTTCATAGGATCTACCAAAATGTCAGAGGATACACTTTATAGACATTGTATACTTTCGAAATGCTTAGTAGTATAAAAAATTATCTACTTCTTTGTGAAGTGTTGATATCACCCACAGAGGTCAATCCAAGGATGAGAGTTAGGAAAAGGAGATATTTGAGATTGTAGACATCTGAACCCAGAAAAATTTTATTTTTACCCTCATTTTATAGATGTGGCTAGGAGAAAGATTAAATGAAATTCCTAAGGCCACAAAGCTCACTAGTAACAGAGATAAAGTTAGAACCCAGGGCCAGTGCGCTCTGCAGAGCCAGCGGAGTAAGAGTCATAGGCTGTGGATCGAAAGACCTTAGTTCTTTACAAACATTTTTATCTAGAAACTCCTCTTAGGAATCTGGATAGCAGTTTAAAGCCAAGCACCTTAAATCAGGTTTACTAAAATTTGAGGAATGAATGTGTGTGTGTGTGTGTGTGTTTGAGGACATGAATTAGGGGAAGAAGTGAGAATCCATGGAAAGTAGACGTAATGGAGTAGTATTATATTGAGACATTTAAATAACTGGCTAACAAGCATGGTTAGGTTATAGAACTACACTCAGTAGCTTTAAAAAGTAACAATAGTTCTGTGTTTTAGCAGAGTACTTATTATTTAATTATTTGAGGGTAAGAATAGCAAAACAGTTCTTAAAAGTTGCTGCAGCTCGCGTCTAAAGTTTGACAAATCTCAGACTTGCCCGTAGTCGCCAGCCAGCTCCCAGAGCGGAATTCGTCCAGTACTGAATGAGTCGCGGAGCGTGAGGCATCCTGCCCAGGTCTTCGGGGGTCTTTACCCCCCACCCCAGCCCCTCTCCCGTTGCTTCTCCTGGACACCTAGAATCTCAGAAGCCCAGTGTGCAGCGTGATGGTTTGACTTACGTACGCTGTGCAGTGAGCACCACGATCGGCTCCGTTGACACCCACCTTCTCATGTAGAGACGATGTAAAGGGGGACCAGTTCTCCTTACCGTGAGGACTCTCAGAGTTTACTCTCAGCATCTTTCCCAGTCCTTATTTTATTGTGTAACGGAAAGTGTGCTCTCTGAACACCTTCCTCCAGTTCCCCTTCCTCCGCCCTTTCCCTCTGGAACCACTCACCTGATCTCTCTTTCTGTGAGTTTGGGTTTTTGGTCTTTGTTGTTTATTTTCCACATACAAGTGAGACCATACAGTGTTTGTCTTTCTCTGTCGAATTTATTTCATTTATTTCATTTCAAGGCTCATCTGTGTCGTCGCAAACAGTAGGATTCCCTCATTATTTATGGCTGAATAATATTCCGTCGAATATTCTTTATGCGTCCGCCCGTCCGTGGAAGTTCAGTTGTCTCCGTGTCTTGGCTTCTGTAAATGACGCTACTGTGAACATGGGGGTGCAGGTATCTTTTTGACTTAGTTTTCATCTCCTTTGAGTATATCCCTAGTAGTGGATTGCTGGGTCGTATGGTCGTTTTATTTGGAATATTTTGAGGATTCTCCATACAGTTTTCCACCAACAGTGCAGGAGGGTCCCGTTTCTCCTCATCCGAGCCAGCGTGTGTCACCTCGTGTCCTTTTGGTGGTGGCCGTTCCAGCAGGCGTGAGGTGATCGATGTTCCCTGAGGACTAGTGACGTCGAGCAGCTTTGCATGTGCGTGTTGGTCTTTCACGTGTCTTTGGGGAAGTGTCTTTTCAGGTCTTTGGCCTGTTTTTTATTGTTTATTTGTTATTTTTGTTTGTTTTTTACTATTGAATTGCTATTGAGTTGTATAAGTTATTTTTATATTTTGGATATTAACCCCTTATCAGATACGTAGTTTGCAAATATATATATATATATAATTTTAAAAAAAAATTTTTTTTTTTTGCCACTCCATAGGGTGTCTTTTCGCTTTTTTGATGGTTCCTTTTGCTGTGCGGTAGCTTTTCAGTTTGATGCAGTCCCACTTGCTCATTTTTTATTTTGTTGCTTGTGCTTTTGGTATCGAATCCAATAGATTATTACCAAGACCCACGTCAAGGAGCTTTATGTCTAGGTTTTCTTATAGTTTCATGGTTTCAAGTCTTACATTTAAATCTTAAATCCATTTTAAATTAATTTTTGCTGGTGGCGTAAGATATGGGTCCAGTTTCACCTTCTACGTGTGTATTTCCAATTCCCCAGCACCATTGATTTAAGAGACTGTCTTCTCTCCACTAAGTAGTGTTGGCTCCCTTGTCAAATATTAGGTGATCGCGTATCCTTGGGTTTATTTCTGTTTTTATGCCAGCAGCATACTGTTGATGACTATAGCTTTACAGTACGGCTTGAAATCAGGAACTGTGATGCTTCCTGCGTTGTTCTTTCTCAGACTTCTTTGACTATTTGGATCTTCCGTGGTTCTGTACAAATTTTAGGAGTGTAAACCAGTTTCAATGCCATCGTAATTTATTGTTATGGCGTGTGTGTCCTGGGTGTCTGTTGTAGTGTGTTTGATCATTTCCTCTCTATTGGACATTGAGTGGCATCCAGGGTTTGGCCGTCGTATGTCAGTTTGACCTGAGAATGGATTCCAGAGTCGGCATCACCGGGTCAAAGGATATGAATATAGTTCACATCAGACGGCCAAGTCACTTTATAGAAAGTATACACTCCCACCGAGAAGGTCTCCTGAGCAGATTTCACATATAAAGTTGGACTTCAGTTAAGCTCTTAGTCCTTTGGTGTTTTTAGGGCAAAACATAATTTGATCTTGTTGAAAAGGTGAAACAGCAGCAGTATTTTTAAACTGTCCTATTAGATAATTGCTCTTGGTGTCTAACTTTTTATGAAGTACCTATTTATGTGTCAGCAGCTGCTAACACTTGAGACTATAGAAAACAATTCCTTTTTAATTTTCTCTTTCATTGAACTTTGCAGGCAAACCATATAAATACAACTAATTCATTTTAAGCTTGTTAGCGGATTGCATTAGTTTAGATTCCAGAATTCTGGCATATTTCCATGTGATCCTTACCATGTGGGATGCTGCTTCTTTTTTTTTTTTTTTTTTTTTAGTATGGGAGGAGGGTTAAAAAATATTATTTTCTAAACCAGAGTCTAAGAACATCTGCAGGTAAACCATTTTCGAGGCTATAGCATATGAATTTTTTAAAACACGAGTATAATTATACAAGTTGATTCATGTCCTTCAAACTCATATGTGAAAAAAAAATTAAGAAAAACATACTAATTATTTGCTGAGGTTAAAATTAAATGATAAATTAAGGCGGTATCCAGGGTTTAGTTTTTCTAAGATGTGACCAGTCAAAATGGAAATCTCTAACAGGATACTTTGAGTTAATTTTTTCCTCCAAAGTCAGAATCACAGGGCTTCTATTCTATTGTTCTATTTTTTTTCCAGGTTACACTGTTTCTTAAATTAGACAATGGATCTTGTATTTGGATCCAATTACATAGTTTGCCCAGTTTTATCTACTAGAATAACATTTTTCTTTTCCTGAAAGGAACTTTTTTGTTAATATAAAAAGTCTCTAGGGTTCATTTAAAAATCTTCTCTAAGAATTCTGTTATTTTAAAAAATTATTTTACTGACAAAATAATTTTAGGTTTCAGATATATAAGTAGTGACATTTCCGCTTGAAAATTGAGGCCTTTCCTCCTAAACTGGATTAGAAAACTAATCATTTATTGTTTTAAAAAAAAAACTTAGATGATACTTGGCAAAATGAAACTAAAGGTGTCTTTTTTGCCTATTCACGGGATAAGTTACTTTAGCATCTACCAATGTACTGTACTTATTGTAAGGATGTGTTTTGAGTTGAAATTTGTTGGCACATGAATGTGTCATGGTTGAGTTTATTTGGAATATGTTGAAATCGAGTGGTTACACGAGTTGGGATGGCATAGAAGAACTGAAAGCCAGACTGTTTAGGTTCGAATCATGACCCCACCTGTGTTATTTCTGTCCAGTTATTTAACCCCTCGATGGCTGTTTCTTTATTTGCAAAATGGAGATAATAGTACTTTCTACCTCGTAGAGTTGTTATGAGTTGATACGTGTGAATCACTTTGTACAGGGGTCACAACGAGGCATCTAGGAAGCGCTTCATAAATGGTAGCTGCTGGGTTACCATATATGATCTCCTTGAGGGCAGGGATTTCTCTTTTCTTCACGATGTATTCCAGATGCCCGAAACAGGGCCTGCCACGCACTGGGGGCTCAGTTTCAGATGGACCAATGTTATATTCAAAATGTAAAATTAAGAAGCGACGTCTTATGAATCCGTACTCATCATGTTCAGAATGCCAAGTGTAGCATGATGTCAAGAATGAGAATTCTGGAGTCTGGCAGAGTCTGATTTGAATATGGACTCGGCTATTTATCACTTGCGTTAGTGTCTGTTTGTCATTTTTTCCTCTTCTGTAAAGTGTAGATGCCTGGTAGAATAGTTGTCAGAATTAAACAATGCATCTATGCAAGGTGGTTAGCACAGTGCCTGGCACGTAGAAAGCACTCAATAAATGATGACGTATGTATTAGGAGTAAGATGTAATCGTTAGCTTTTATGTTCAATTACCTTTTTGATTTCTGTTGTTTATACTTTAAATAGTAGTAGCTTTTTTGTTTAGGAAATAAGCCTTTCCCCTTTGTTTTAATTCTTGGGAAAATTTCGAACTTTGTAATTATCTTGTTGAATTTAATTGAAAGAGATAGGTCCAGTGGGAAAAAATGTTTTAGCCTCCAGTATAGGCTGACAGTTGTTGATGGACCTCCTAATAGTTCTTCCTTTTAGAAGATGAAATTAGATCGTATATACTTCTGCGTGGTATATAATTACAGTATTTGTAGTGGAAACGGTTCAGGACAGAGTTGGGAATACGAGTTGTTCTTCTGATTGTCTCGTTACTGACTAATGGCCGGACTACGGACAAGTCATTTAACGTCACCGTTTTCCAGCTGGATGTCGGTGAAGGTTGTGAGAACCTCGCCGATAGTGAGGCTTTCTTGTACCCGGAATTAGAACTCTTAGGCATCGATCAGAGATGGATAAAAGTGTAAGGCTCCGATATCAAGTGCCAGTCGTAATAGCCCAGCCTCTTGCCAGCAGGAGAACAGATTTGCGGCTTTCTGGTGAGAGATGGAAAGTAGACTGACCCCAGCGGGACGAAGAGAGCCACCCTTGGCAGCGCTGTCTGCCTCTAGGATTTGGGTGAGCCATGCAGTGCATTGTGATTTTCAGTTTGGATAAGAGCATAATATTGCTGTTCATTCGCACATGTCGGTTGCCACAGTTTAAACCCCAGTTTAGGGTTCCGGGGGGTTTAATGACTGTTGACAGTCGCAACTTTGCAAGCCCCGACAGGCAGCGTACTGTGAGACGGTGTCAGCCCGTTCTCTCCGGGGTCAGAAGCGGGCTCTCGAGGACGTGTGCCTGCGAGCTGGGCCAGGAGCTTTCCGCAGTTCCCGCTCCAAGGTGGCCTGAGGTCTGGTTTGGGCACTCATCACTAGACCTACTTTTTATTTTTTTCTCTGGAAAGCTCATTTTGTCTGGAGGATGTTTTAATGCAAATCTATAGACGTCATCATTTATAGATACTTCAGCATCATAAAAAAACTAGGAAATGGAGTAAAGCTCTTTTTTTCCCTCCAAAATCTGGCTGTTTCACTCCACTAGATTTTGGTTTTATTTCAGTCTAATTATTTCATCATGCAATGACTGAATTTAAAAATTATTCATTTCTTAAAAAGAATACACAGAATCCATATGTGCTGTTTAATAGAAAGTCGAGATGTATAAACAAAAAAATATCTTTAATACATTTGATTTAATCGCTATTAATATTAAGTGCATATCCTTCCAGGTTTTTCCCCGTCCCTCTATATATACGAATACAATTGAAATACAATGTTTTGTTAGTTTCAGGTAAGTAACATGATGGTTTGACATCTGTCTACACTGCTGAAGGGTCGCCACAGTAAGTCTAGTTAACATCTGTCACCTCAGTTAAACTTTTTTCTCATCATAAGAATTTTTAAATTTTTTTTTTTTATTTTTAAGAGCTTATGTGAGCCAAACTGACGACACGTCGGGAAGCAAGATCTCAAATGCTTCTCGAGAAATTTTAAGATCTACTCTATTAGCAACTTTTAAATATGCAGTACAGTGTCGTTACCTGTGATCACCATGCCATTCCGTGCCTCCCAGGGCTTGTTTATTCCCTAAAGGAAGTTTCTACTCTTTGACCCCTTCGCCCATTTTGCCCGCCCCTCACTTCTGGCAACCACCAAGGTATTTTGTCTGCGGGTTCAGGTTTTTTTGTTTCTTTTGTTTGTTTGTTTGTTTGTTTGGTTTTGGTTTTTTTAGATTCCACATGTCAATCAGTTTTGACCAAGAACTACAAGGCAAACAAAAACTTTATTTGGGGGTCTTGTAAAGAATTACAAATCCAGGAGACCCAGATTTGGGTAGAAACTCCAGCTGTGTTCTGAGGGGGGGAGAAGGAGACCGAGTTTATAATGACAAGAGTGAAGCTTCCAGAAGGATATCGCAGGCTGCTCTGATTGGTGCCGGCGGGCACATTTCATCTGCCAGTGCTCACGTCTGTTGCCAGGTGACAAGCTGCTTTCTTACTAGAGAGTTCAGCGATGCAGAGCCAGCTCTAAGAGCCACAGCAGCATGTAGCCATTTCAGAAGTGTCAAGATAATTCCACGTGGGGGGCTGCGTGAGCGCAGCTTCCCGGAGCCTCCCTGCCCCCTGTTGCACTGCTCTCTCGATACTGCCAGCTCCACTGTTCCGTTTTTCTTTCTCACACGTGTAAGTGAGAGCATAAAATACGTGTCTTTTTCTGTCTGACTGACGTCATTTAGCGTGACGTCACCATTTCTTGACTACAGTGGGGGGATCAGGCTGTGCACACACGTGCTGTGCATACACGGCGCATACGGTGACCCCATGCGGTCTGCTTGGTCTGTCCGCTTCGATGGCTAAAGGCTGCTCAGGTCCGGTCAGCATAAGGCGGCACTCTGATCCCTTCCTCCCTCGACCCAGAGAGCCAGCATCTACCCTTTTCTAAAAATGTTCACTCAGATGGATGTTACAGGCTTTCGTTAACCCTTGTATGTCTATTTTGGTTACAGTTACCATTTTTCACTGTTGAGTGATTGAAATGTGTGTTTCTGAAATTTTCTTCAGCATTCCAGAAGCTGAGCCCAGCAGTATGGCCAGTTTTAACCTTTAAATTCTCCTGTCATCCTAGCTATAGTCGTTGTCTTCCCAAGTCACGATTCATCTTACGACCTTCATCATCATTTTCACCACACTTACCACCGGCAGAAGGTGCTTGTTTATTGCCTTTGCTTCTTTATGAATATAAGCTCGGTAGGGGCGGGGCTTTGTCTCTCTTTTTAAATTATTAATTATTATTTACGCCTACAGCACCTGGTCTTTCTAGGTGGTCTCCCATCCAAGTCCTAACCAGGCCCGACCCTGCTTAGCTTCCGAGATCAGATGGGATCAGGCTTGTTCAGGGTGGCGTGGCTGTAGACCATGGACCGTGGCTCCACTGGGGCGGGAACCCAGGACCTTCTGTGTGTAAAGCAGACATTGTAACCACTACACTATGAAACTGTATATTTGTGTGCTTTAAACATAAAGGTTATCTCTTGCAACTTTTCTGAGGTGCTGGGTAAACATGTAGATCGTGTCAGATTCAGAGTATCACTTTTCTTGTCAGTTACTCCATTACTGATTAGTTACCAGTGGCTGAAAAGACAGAGCGTGGTCCTCAGTCCGCAGGCCCCAGTTAGGCTGTGAGGTGTCTGCTTGGAGCCTCAGCGCGGTCTGCTGTGCATTCACAGTGCGGAGTCACCAGCGACCTTGGAGCGAGTGGCATTACCACGGCACAGGGAAGGCAGCGGCCGTGGTGTTCTTGGGGGTCGCAAGCTCAGGAACCATCTAGACGTCCAGCTGTTTCTCAGTCATCCTTCTCCTCTCCCCAGCACACGGGGCGTTCAGTAAGAATGTTCTCATTTGTTCAGTGATCAGTCACCCGTTTCGTGCAGTGCTGTCACACGCGGTGCATGGCGTGAGTCGTCGGCCTCCTCGGTACATAGTCAGTCGTTGGCTTATATCCAGTAGAGAAAGGTTAGCGACGCGGGCCTTAGGTAGGTCTGGAGTTCAGCTCCATCTCTACCCTGCGTGCTCTCTTCCGTGGGAAAAAGCTGGGTTCCGATGAGTCCGTGTTTACAGACAGATCCTTTGGGACCTTGCTCTGCCATCTGATAAGGACGGCCCTTCCGAGCCCTGCGCCGGAGTCTGCTCTGAGAACCGGACGCGACCTCGTGTGGGCTCCACGCGTGTTGTTAGCTTGCTTTGCCTCTGCTGCCCTGTCTGTCCTTCCTGGGAACCCAGACGTGTTTGCTTTGGGGTGTGGTTCCGTGGCGGACTCTGGGGGAGCTCCGTTTTCCCGGTGAAGGGAGGAGGAGGCTGGCGGAAGCAGGCCCGCGAAGCACTCGTTAGAGTGTGGTGATGAGGGAGGAGCCAGCCAGGGTACCAGGACGTTTTCATCGCCTGCCACACCTCGCTCCTCTCCGGGTGCTCCTTCGCCCCGCGACGGTGCACCGTCCAGGCCCCAGGCCTGCGAAGCCCGGCCCGGCCCTTCCAGGCCACGTGACTGCCCCTTGCCCTTTCCTTTGTATGTTGCTTAGCCATGATTCACCCGTCTACTTCTGGACCGCAAAGTCCCTGATTACTACCTGCGCCCTCTAACTGCAGCCCGGACCTGATTGGGTGGGCTCAATGGTGACCGGCGTGGCACGGTGAAGCGGTATGGGGCCGCGTCTGCGTCTCTGTGGGGTCAGACAGGCCGGAACTTGAGTTCCAGACCTGCCGGGGCTCTGCGGCCCCGCGAAGCCTCGCCTTCCTCACGGGGGCCGTGGGGATGAGACAGCTGCCCCGTGGGCTCGCCGTGCGGCCGAGGGGACGCGCACGGTGCCGGGCAGGGCGCATGCTCCGCGGTTGGGAGTTACCGTGTGATCGCGGTGACTCTGGGAGTTAGGGCGGGACCACGTGCTCCAGACTGATGGGGTATGAAGCAGAACCCCCGCCCCCCGCAGCCCTCAGGGGAGCGCCGAGTAGGGATTCAGTTTCGGGTGAGCATGAAGAGTTCCAAGATGGTCGCGTTCTGGGCACTAGGGACCAGTGTTTGATTCTCGATGACGGTTTTCTGTCACTGTGAGAACAAAACTGAAATAACGGACAGCCCTTGGCCGTGATCCCCTGTCGGCGTGCTAGGGCGTTTGGGGCAGCCACTGAAAAGTTCGCAGCTGCGTGGTGTGTCTCCCCGGAGGTGAATCGCTTGTATTTAACCAGTTGCGGCTAGAAGACCCTGAGTCGCTGTGTCACTGCACAGGCTGGGAGCAGGCTCGCCTCGGGTCTGCTTGGACCGTCTCCGTGGCCACTGAGCTGGTATTTTGTCGTTTCTGTTGAGCAACCTAACAGTGGCCTCAAGCCTCTGTACAGATGACGACCCTCGCTTATCTGTCACCAGATAACCCTCAGAAATGCCCGAAGCATCGTGTTTGAGTTCAAATCCGGTTTGGCCACTAGTTGGCTGTGTGTGTGACCGTGACCTCAAGCTTCCTTTTCTGTAACATACGACCAGTGAAGTGAACGGTGTCCTGCTGCTATTACCATCCTGATTGTTAGTGTCATTCATAGTGTAAGTCAACATGTGTCCTAGCTAATCGCATATAACCGGAAGACACTTTTGTCACTTCCGCCTCCTCCTGGACTCTCAGTCCTCCTCGCCCCCTAGCCGGATGGTGCTAAGTGGGGCCGTAGACAGCTACTGAATACGCGAGGATGTAGCATCCAGAAGGCACTGGAACCCGAGCAGTGTATGATGACTCAGTGTTTCGTGACTGTCCGTCATTTAAGAGCTGACGTTCCGTGTGAAGCAACGCTGATAACACGGCCGGGCTAATGAGTGTCTAGTCTCCCTTCGGGGACACCCAGAGAGAGCCAGAAGGGGAAAACTAGCCGGTGAAAGAGCCGGTATTGAGACCGTGGCATTTTCTGCAGCCACACGGCTGATCTGCCAGGGAAACCGAGAAGCTGGAAGCAGAGCCGCCTCTGCTGACATATAAATAGCTAAAACATTTGATACAGTCTATTTAAATGTTTTTAGGCAATTAGTAACTTTAATATTTTAAAAGTAACAGTGTTACTAAACACAGAGCAATCCACCTGTTAGTGGAGGAGCCGAGGTTGCAAATCTGTGAGGCAGAAACTTGTCACAAGCGGGTGATTAAGGACTAGGAAATCAAAACCAGGCCTTAGTGATCCTCATGATAAGAGCCAGGGTTTGGTCCTCTGGAGTCTGACATCACAGCCATGTTTATAAACACTCTGTTGCCTGCACTACTGGTCAGGAATTCCTGAGCCAGTCTCTGCAGGCCAAGGAAGGGAGGGCGGCCTGCCTTCTGGCACACCCGTGGGGCCAGGGTTTTAGTGGCTTCATTTTTCTTCCAACGAGAAAAGAGAACTGATAAGAAGTCATGCCCGCACTGTCATCTGGCCTGGTATGCTGTCATCCTTGGCTCCTTTGAGGGGAATTTTCCCTTGTAACGTTTGAGAGTTCAAAGTAGCAGGAGTCACGAGTGAAAATTGAAACTAGGAGAGTTTCTGGGTAAACTCAGTCACGCCTCTTGACATTTTAAGTGTAGACCTAAGTGGCCACCAGGAAGTGTGTGGTTTCAGGGCGCAGTGCAGCCTACTTCCCTGAAAGTCGAGTGAGGCGGACTCAGAAAATTGGGTAAAACGGTCATCACTTGTGAGATTTCTTCGTGGTCCAGAAAAGCCCGTGTGTAACTTCCTTTGAAGCAATGGAGCTGAACAGGAGGCAGCAGTAGTTAGCGGATGATACTGGACCTGGGAATTTCGAGCGGGTCGGTGCAGCTCGTCCAGTGTTTTCTCAGAGCAGCTCGGGCAGTCTGCGATGCGAGGCTGCGAGGCCCCCAGTGGCCTTCCCGGTCATATTTTTCCAGAGGTAGCAATAGTCGTGACATCTTCCTTGTGTTCTTCACTCTGGGGACCACTCGTGGCAGTGTTTAAAACAATGCTCTGCTGTTGATTCGCCGAGCACCTAGCCCTGTGGCCACATGCCAACGCAGATTTGTGTCGTCTTCTGCTTTGTGGTGGTGGCTGCTGGAGCAGGTTTCCAGACTTATAATCAATCGAACGAGGGAGCAACCAGACGAGAAGAGACACCCCGAGGGAGGCAGCTGTTCGCGTGCTGCTGGGCTTGGTTATGTTCTGGAAATTTTAGGCCAGAGTGAGTGGTTCCTGGGACCCCGGGAAACATGGACAGGTCGCTTCTAGTCGCCTCCTGGTGGGGAGTTGGTTGTGCCCCGCCTCCCCTGCCCTCCACCCACCAGCATTTGGTTGAACACAACTGACAATCTAGACCATTCAGCAAGTGATAGATGTCCCTGAGTCAGGGACTGTTGTCCCCACATCACACACACACACACACAAACACACACAAATCCATTAGTTTGTAGAACTTTGCTGTAGATGGGCTTGAATTTTCTAGCCAGTGACCCGTCTCTCGTATTTCCTGCAGTGTCTTATGTCATTACACTCTATTCAGGAGAGTGTATCAGACTTTTGAATATTGTAAACTATTTTTTGGTGTCAGGGAAATGCTGGGCTCATAACATGAGTTGAGAAGTGTTCCTGTCTCTTCTATTTTGGGGAGGAAATTATGTAGAATTGGTGTTATTTCTATTTAAATGTTTGGCAGGATTCATCAGTGAGACCATCTGGGCCTGGAGATTTCTTTTTAAGAAAATTTAAAATTACTAATTCCATTTTTTTCCCCCAGTCTTTTTAAAATTGAGGTTTAATTGACATGTTACATTATCCTAGTTTCAGGGGTACAACACACTGCTGCGATATTTGTATATTTTGCAAAATGATCACCACAGTAAGTTTAGTTAACATCTGTCACCGTATATCGTTACAATGTTTTTTCCTTGTGACGAGAACTCTCTTGGTAACTTTCAAGTGTGCAATACAGTATTCTTAACTAGTCACCATGCTGTACAACATCCCGTGACTTAATAGTTATAACTGCACGTTTTACCTTTGACCCCCTTCACGCATCTCCTGAAACTCCCCCCGACCCGCAGCCCTCACCTCTGGTGATCACCAACCTGTGCTCTGTGAGTTCAGTGTTTTGTTACAGCTCACGTATAAGTGATGTCTCGTGGTATTTGTCCTCCTGTGTCTGACTTATTTCACTTAGCATAATGCCATCAAGGCCCATCCATGTTGTCTCAAATGACAAGGTTTGCTTCTTTTTTATGGCTGAGGAGTACTCCAGTGCGGGTGTGGGTGTGTGTCCACACACGCACGTGTGTCTCACATCTTCATCCATCCAGCCGACACTTAGGTGGTTTCCAAATCTGAGCTTTTGAAAATAACACTGCAGTGAGTGAGTATGCAGGTGCATGTATCTTTTCCATTAGTGCTTTTGGGGGTTTTTTGGATAAATACCCAGAAGTGGAATTGCATATGGCAGTTCTCTTTTTAATTTTGTGAGGCCCTCCATGCTGTTTCTCACAGTGGCCGCACCAGCTACATCCCACTGACAGCGTGAGAGTTCTCTTCTCTGCATCCTCGCCAGCACTCCTGTCTTTTTGATAATAGCCATGTTAACAGGTGTGAGGTGATATTTCATTGTAGTTTGGATTTTCATGTTCCTAATAACTAGTGATGTTGAACACCTTTTCATGTACCTGTTGGCCATCTTTATGTCATCTTTGGAAGAATATCTTCATATCCTCTGTCCTTTATTTAATTGGATTTTTTTTATTTTTATTTTTATTTTGCTATTGAGTTGTATGAGTTCTTTATATATTTTGGATATTAGCCACTTATCAGATATATGATTTGCAAATAATTTCTCTCACTCAGTGGATCGCCTTTTCATTTTGTTGATTTCTTTGGCTGTGTAGAAGCTCCTTAGTTTGATATCATCATACTTGTCCATTTTTGCTTTTTTCACCTTTGCCTTTGGAGTCAGATCCAAAAAAACTCATTGCCAAGACCAGTGTCAAGGAGCTTCCTGCCTGTGTTTTCTAGGAGTTTTGTGGTTTCAAGTGCAATAGCTTTGCCTTTGATCGTTTTTCTCAAGATTGCTTTGGTTATTCGGGATTCCATTTCTTTAATAAATAGATACCTACTTAAGTTTTTCTTCCCGGGTGAGTTTTGGTAAATTGTGGCTTTCAAAGATTTGGTCCATTTCATTGGCGTTTTTTAGTTTATGTACATTGAGTTTTAGTAATTCCTTACTATCTCTTTAACATTTGTGGGATTTATCAGTCCTGTTTATCTTTTTAGAAAATCGGCTCTTGATTTCATTGATTTACGTCTATGGTTTTCTTTTCCCAATATTTTTGATTACTGCTCTTAATATTTTCTTGTGCTTGTTTTGGATTTGTCTTGCTCACCCCCCCGCCCCACCCAGTTTTATTGTGATATAATTGACATACAGAACTGTGAAAGCTTAAAGTATACAGCATGATGAATTAACTTTCCTGTATTATGAAATGATTACCACAGAACGTTTAGTTAACATCTTATATCATGTGAATTCCAAAAAAAAGAAAAAGGAAAAAAGTTCTTTCTTCCGATGAGAACTCCTAGGATTGCCTCGTAACCGCTCTCAGATGCTCCAGGCCGCAGCCGTGACTGTGGTCGCCACGTTGTGCATTTGCTCTTTCTCTAGTTTCTTAACTTGTTCATTTGAGACCTTTTTTCCTGATATAAACACTTAGATCTCTAAATTTCCTTCTAAGCACTGCTTTAGCCGCATCTCACAAATTTGGATGTTTTTCATTGAGTTTAAAATATTTTCTAATTTTCCTAGTTATTCCTCTTTGACCCCCTAGATCATATGTAGTCAAATATTTAGTTATTCCCAGGTAAGTTTATATTAATTATTTCTCATTTAAATCCATTATGGTCAGAACACATCTTTTAAGATTGTTAAGCTTTGTTTTATGGCCGGGATGGTTTATCTTCAGTGAATATTCCATGTTCGCTTAACAAGAATGTATTGTGCTCTTTTTGAGCGGAGTGTTCTGTTGTCACCAGTTAGATCCAGTGGGGTGTTGGTAATGTTAAATTCAAAACCCTTGCTGGTTTTCTCGCAATTCGTGCTGTCAGTTATCATGGGAAGAATTCGGACCTCTCGATAACTGTGGGTTTATTTCTCCTTGTAGTTCCGTCAGTTTTACCTTTATTCTAAAGCTTTGTTGTTAGGGACATACCATTTAGGACAGCACGTGCTCTCCGTGAATTGATTCTTTTGTCATCATGCGGTGTCCCTCTTCATCCTTCGTGATTGTCCTTGCTCTAACGTCTGTTCGTTTGATATTCACACAGCTATTTCAGCTTTCTCTTGCAGTTGCATGGAGTTTCCATCCCTTGGCTTTAACCAGCTGCATCGTACTTAACGTGGGTTCCAGCGTATAGTTGGGTCTTTTTTGGGGGGACAGATGCATCTGACAATCTATGCCTTTTAATTCATGTGTCTAGACCATTTACCTTTACTGTAATTACTGATGTATTTGGATTTAGTTTCATCATTTTATTATTTAGTGTTTCTTTATTTTTTGTTTCCTCTTTCCTGATATCTCTCTCTCTCTCTCTCTCTCTCTCTCTCTCTCTCTGTCTCTGTCTCTCTCTGTCTCTCTCTGTCTCTGTCTCTGTCTCTGTCTCTCTCTTTTATTGGACTGTTTTTCAGTATTTATTTTAATTTATCTGGGATTTTTACTGTTCTCTTTGTATGACTTATTTAATGGTTGGTTGTTCTATGGATTATGACATCTATACTTTACCTAGTTTATTATTAGAACTAATATCATTTCGTGTGGAACGTAGAAACCTTGTATCTACATATATTGAAAACCATACCAGACAATGTTGTGATTTTTTTCTATTCACCATCAACCTTTTAAAGTATTCAAGAGGAGAACAGTTTGTTACACTTACCCTAATATTTACCATTTCTTTTGCTTTCCCTTAATTCCTGACATTCTAGGTTTCCAAACCTCTGTTAGTTTCTTTTATACTGGAAGAACTTCCTTTAGCATTTCTTTAGAGTATCTCTTTTGGCTACAAATTATTTTCGTTTCTTTTTTTCATCTGAAAATGTCTGTCATTTTCAATCCTAAAGAATGTTTTTTGCTGGATATGGAATATAAGCTGGCAGGTTTTCTCCACCTCCCACCAGCACGTTAGAAAAGGCCTTTATTGTTTCTGATGAGAAATCATACTCAGTCAGGTCATTATTCTCATGTCACATGTCATTTCTCTGTGGCAGATTTTGAGATTTTTTCCCTTGGCTTGGGTTTCAGCAGCTATTTATGATGTATCTGGGTGTGGATTTCTTTGAACTTAGCCTGCTTTGGGCTCGTTGCACTTCCTGAATCTCTAAGTTTGACTTTAACCAAATTTTGGACATTTTCAGTCATTCCTTTTCTCTTAACTCGGGGATTTCAACGATGTGTACATCAGACCATTATATATTGTCTTACAGATTCTTGAGACTCTGTTAATTTTTTTTCCCAATCAATTTTTCTCTCTCTTCGACGTGGGATGATTTTGATTGATCTGTCTTCAGCTTCATTGAGTCTTTCCTCTGTCATCTCCATTCTTACACTGAGCCCATCCAGTGTTTGCTTTGGTTTTTTTTGTTTGTTTGTTGGTTTGGTTTTTTAAGTTCTAAAGTTTCCATTTTGTTCTATTTTTATAGCTTTTATTTACCTGCTGAAACTTTCAATTCCATTCGTTTCAAGAACGTTCACCCTTCTTGGGGCATGGTTATGATAGCTAGTCTTTGATAATGCCAACATTCGGGTCATCTTAATGTTGGCACCTCTCTGTCTTTTTCCCTAGCTAATTGTTGAGGGGTTTTTTTTCCCCATGGTTTTTTTGGACACTTTGAATGTTTCAAGTCTGAGTTTTGTTTAAATCCTGTGGAGAGTGTTGATGTGTTCTCTCGTTTTGTTTTCGCAGGCAGTTGACCCAGTTAGGTTCAGTCACGTGATCCACTTTGCTTTCTTCTTTGGGCTTTGGTTCTGATGTCAGTCCAGTTTTCCCAGTCCCAGGAGTGCTCTTTGGATCATTCCTGCTTATGCACCTCCAGCGTGTCGACAGGAACCCGGCTCGTGGGCAGCCCCGCAGTTCTCAAAGCCTCTGCTGTCATGTTTGGGGTCAGAGCCACATGTCATATTGGGAGGATGACCCCAAGAGGTCGTATACCACGTAGTGGTGTTTATTTCTCTGGATCCTTCCTTCATGAATTCTCCTGATACTGTCTGGCTCACAGCCCACTCCCCAACAGGGCTTCAGTCTCAGCTCTGTGATACCCTTCCTTCAACGGAATCTGTCTTAGCGGCCAAGCAGTGGGAGAGGAGATGGAAACAAAAAAAAAACTAAGAAAATAGGAATTTCTCCTCCTGTCACCTCCCCCACCACACACACACACACACACACTCACACACCTCAGACCAAAAGACAAGGCTTTTTCTTGGAGCTTTTTCTGTGTGTGCCTGGTGTGCATCCAGGCTGGGAAATCAGGAGGGAAGGAAAAAAAAAAAAAAAACAACTGGGCGACAGCACCAAGTGGCTTGTGACCTGAGTGCTGATCTCCTCCTCTGTTCCAGCGGCTGCCGCTCGCTTTCAGAGTCCTCGGGTGGCTGCCCACACGCGTCCTGCCCGGGGTGTTCAGCCGCGTCCGTGAAGGGACCGTGGAGTGTGCGTCCCTAACAGCCTTGACCGGAACCTGTGAACTGCTTGTCCACGTCTCATTTCGCAGACTCTGTGTGGTGGTGATGATGATGATGGTGGCAAATGCCACATGCTTTTCCTGTTCCTGTACCACGAGCTGAGCCAGCCATTGGCAGAATGCGCTGTGTGTGTTCATTCCTTCAGTTTTTAAACTGTCTCTCTGAGATGCAGACCGGTATTATACCCGTTTTACTTTTTGGGGAAAGTGAGGCAATTACATCCATGACCTGAGAAAATGAGTGAGACCCTAGAGTAAGTAATTCCACAGCCAGTGTGATTCTTCAGACTGTACTCGGAGAATTACTGACCGCTTGTGTGATTTTGCTTATTTAGGATGGGCCCTATTACCTTCTAATCTTCCTTTTATTATTCAAATTCTGGCTTTAATAGATAGATCTTTGTAAAGACTGGGCTTTTTTGTTTTAAAGAGCATAAAATTCCTTTGACTGTAGGTAAAAATGTGTTACATATGCTAACATCTTTCCACTGGGGATTTTTGTTACAGACTTAGCTTACTGATTTGTAGCATTTGGTCGGTTTGAGGAATCCCCTTTTTAAGTTCAGTGATGGAAGCCTATTTAAGGATTTGGAAGGAAACTTTTTCTTTTTATAATCTTTTCTTTTTTACAAGCTATACATGCACACAAAGAAGGGCATACAGGGAAAAATAAGTCTCTCATTCTAGTTCCCTAATTACCCAGTTCGGCCCAAAAAGAGGGGAAGAAACTCAAATTAACAAAATCACTTTTTTAATGAAAAAGTGTTTAAGTTGGAAGGAAAGGTTTAAAAAAAAAAAAGAGTTGAAACGTTCGGCGACCAAGCAGAATAGTGTCAGACCTGAACATGGGACCTGGATGCTAATGGCCCCGCCCCCGCGCCTCGCTTCAGAGCTGCTGCAGCCCCCGCAGCGAGAGCAGTACGCGGTCTCTTTACATAAAGGTGCGGGTGCTTACGAGAGAGCACGGTGTGTGCTGGGCGTGCCTGGGAAACACACCCAGACTCTAGTGACTGGACGAGTTCGCCCACCCTGTGTTCGCTGGCCCTCCGGGGCTGATGGGGGGCGGGGTCCCCGCTCGCATCGTCACTGCATCCTCAGAGCACCGTCAGAGCATCGTCAGAGCGGCGAGCGAGGATGCCGCCCGCGCCCCGGTCCCCCGGTGGCCGTGGCTGGCGCGGGGTGCGCAGCAGCGCGGCGCTTCACAGCCCAGCGGGCTGAATTTCTCCGCGGCAGGTCTTGGGGTGAGGATTTAGTGAAAGGGACAGTGAACAGAGGAAACCGCCATTAGCAGCTGCTCGGAATGAATTCTCTGCAGGAATAGAACTTAGCGGGAGTGGGGGTTTTCAGGCTCCTAACGAAATTGTGGCTCAAGGACGTTTTAATCCTCCAGAGTTGCTTCGTTCAAGGAGATTGCTGCAGAGTAACGTGGCATTAGCAGGCGGTGAGGATTAAGTAGTTGTCACACGTGGGCTGAATTCGAATGACAGGCATTTCATTAGCAGAGTTCCCTCTGCCGTTAGACTTTATGGAAAGTCCTAGAGAATTTTCATCCATTATATTGTTTTCATAGCCTCATGTCAAAGAAAACATAGTGTGTTTTTCCCTCATTTTTTAACATTGCCACCCAAAAAGAACTGTTTTAAAATCCATGTTGCCACTGCTTGGGGTGCTGTACGTCCTGGCAGTATAAATGACACCTGTCAGTCCGAAAAGTAAACTATGACCTTTAGTCCCTGACTGCTTGTCAGATTACCAGAAGTTAACAACATCCCCCCCCAAAAAAAAAAAAAAAGGCAAAACAAACAAAAAAACCCAGCACGGTTAACACTGAAGCCTGGAGCCGCGCCTTCGTGGATCCGAGCCCAGCAGGGTCCTCAGCCTGAGTGTGTCAGGGGCGCCTCTGGGGGCGCAGCCGTGATGCCCGAGTTCTTCGTGAGTCCAGGACCAGTCTGGAGTTACCTGTTAGCATCCATGGGGCGGATCGGGGCTTCTTGCCGCCCGTGACGGGACCAGCTGTTTGGGAGCAGACAGACACTCCTCTCTGCGGTGGCGTTGGGGACTCAGGGAGGAGGAAGGGCAGAGGGAAGGGGGCAGTGCCCACTCGGGGATGGAGAACGTGACCGGGCTGGGGCGCTCAGGAGAAGCAGCTATAAGGAGGGGAGTCAGAATGTGCGATCATGTTTTTGCGCAGTTCTTCTGTGTGGTTAATGCCGAAGAGAGCCCCTTCCTCCCCAAACAGACAAACGCACGGGAATTCTGACAGATGTCATTCTTCGATGAATAAGATTTAACCACCCAGATGAATATCTTAACTTTTGCTTTTGAACTGACGTCCTGTGGGAAGGAATTACGTCTGTAGTTGGAAGTCAGGCCAGCTTTACACTCAGAACTGAGTACAGATCTTTTTCTTCGGGGAGATTGTCCAGCTGTTCAAACCTTGTGAGCGGATGAGTGTTATCTGATTCTTGACCTGCTGCTGTATGAGGCAGTGTGCGTTTCCTGGCCCCTTGGAGGGTGTCGTACGGGGGTGGGGGGGTCCCCAGATACTGATGTGTGTGTTCACCTTGGTGGCTACTGTGTTAGTGCCTGGAAAGAAGAGAGGAGGATAATACACGAAAGTGGTCTCGTTCTGAAAACTGCGGGCGCATAGACGCGGAAGAACACACCACGGTTCATTCGTTTCCCAGTTACAAATAGATATTAAGACATGGGAGTAGATCGAGTACCGCTCATTGTAAAGTCCAGAGGCTTTTTCCTTATTCCAAAATCGTAAAGCGTGGATGTTTCCGTTCGGAGACGTTTGCGGGTCGGTGTTCACTCGGAGCCCTGAGGGACAGAGTGAGATCGGCATCGGCTTGCTCTCTTGGCCTGGTCGTCAGAACTCCTTACACGCGAGCGTTTTCGTGAGTTTCACTGTTGTCATAGGTGGTGGCGGCGTGGCAGATTCATCTGCTCATTCCAGATGTCCTTGATATACTAATACAGGCTCAGGTGATAGTTGATTATCCCCATTAAAAATCATTTTAAATATTTCATTGGGAAATTCACTTTTCCAGAAGAGTTCCAGGAGTAAAAACACTGCAGAGAACACCCATATATACCCTTCACTGGGATCAAATGATTGTTAACGTTTTACCTCATGTGCTTTATCATTCACGTGCCGCGTTGGTCACCTCACGTAAGATCTGTGTACCGTGTCCCTTCATTCCCACGTACCGAAGCGTGTACTTCCTAAGATCAGGGATTTTTTTCCATGACTAGTTTAGTGACCAACTGTATTACAGTAAAAAGATGAGAGTGCTTCTCGATAGTGTTCCTGTGCTGTCAGCGGACCGGCGATGTCGTGTGTGGCACTCCTTCCTCCCGCACAGGACCCAGCTGAAGGTCAGGCACGTCGTTCAGCTGCCGCATCTCTTTAGCCTCCTCTACTCCAGCACTTTTATAGCCTTACTTTGTCTCAGATGACATTGACTTCTGTTAAATAGCACGGCCCCCTTTTTAAGAGAATGCCCTTCACTTGGGGTTTGTCTGTTTCCCCGTGATTAAATTCAGTCCGTGCGTTCTCAGCTGACAGACTGCGTGGGAGATAGCGTGTCCGTGTGGCCTCATGCAGGTGAACAATGTCCATCTGAGCCACGCGGCGGTGGTCATTTTGCTCACTTGTCAGGGTGCTGTCTGATGCCTCTGCTGTATCATTACCTGTGTCCCCGCTGCAGCTAAGGAGTGGTTTGTGGGGGACACTTTAAGATCGTGGAAATAATCCTGCTCCCCGTCAAAACTTCCCCCTAGATCTAGCATCTGCTTACCTTCCATTTCAAGTACTTCGCCAACAAAAAACGGGTTTTTCTCACTCATGTAAGCTGGAATAAAAGTAATTTTATTATCAGAAATTGCACTTGCTAGGGAAACGGAAGCAGCAGCTTGATGCTGCTAACTAGAAAAATGAGCAGTGGTGATGATAATTTCACATTTGACTTAAAAGTTCTTAGAAAAATGTATATTATTGGCCGTATCTTCTCACTTGTCGAGTGTGTGAGGTTTGGCATTTAAACAGCTCAGTCTCCTCGTGGGTTGTTTTAAAAAGAGAGAGAGAGACCGCTCCTCTCGATGTGGGAAAGTCATTGCTTTTGGCCAAGAGGGGACTTCAGTGCGAGGCTTTTGAGCTCTCCTGACTTCACTGTTTGCACAAACCAGCTTGGTCACCAGAGCCATAAAAAAAAACAGTGTTAGAGGAAAAAACTGTGGCACATTTGTCAAAACAGGTAATTTTCCATTTGTTTTTCACGTTGACTGGATTGGCCGTCTGTAAACGGACAGATGGAGCAAAGTGAGGCTCTCGGGGTCACAGCTCGCTTTCCGCCTGTGTCTGTCCCCTTGGCAGAGCGGTGGGAAGACGCCAGCCTCGTCCTCGAAGCTCTCCCCGCTTTGCAGCGCTGAGGTGTACGAGCGTTTCATGTTCTCATGCTGTCACAGCCGTGCAGGGTGCCTGTCTGCTACGCAACCCGTTCACAGAGAGTAGCCCCACACCCCGCACCCCGCACCCACCGTTCTGACATTTCAGGGAGTGGTCTGCGAAGTGTCCTTTCTCCAACAGATTCTCTGCCTCCGGTGTTCGCCTTCTCTGTGGTGTCAGCTTTTACCTCCTCCTCCCTTTCCTTTGAATTCCTTCTGCTTTTCATGTGCCCTGTTGCTGAGGTGTGCAGAACTGGACTGAGTGGGCTCTGCTCCTGGAGTTGGAACTCAGAACCTGTAGGGACCAGGTCTGCGTTTAGACTTGGATATGCTGATGGATTTTGGAAAAAGGAGCCATGTCTCTCTACCGTTGTAGGCGTTTCTCTCTCGCTTAACTTCGTTTTCGTCCTGAGGCCTCTGAATGAGACAGTACCTGTTAGAGCTGGGAGTGATGGAGGCGACCCTTCCAGTTCCCGCCGCCTCTAGACAAGGTGCCTTAGCTCCAGAGCAGAATGACTCTCTGTGCTTAGTAAGTGGTGTCACCGGTAATCAGATGCCCTGACTTCGACGTGGTCTTACCACCGTATTTTGCTTCAAATGTGCCCGCCTTGCAATTTTGGCTTACAGCGCGTGCGTGGATAGCCACAGTGCCATCCACCATCGCAGCGTCACAGTGAGACCCCTCGTAATCAGGGATCTGTGTTATTAAGGGAAAATGATTTATGCTTCATGTGCTTTTTAAGAAAATAGAAACGAAAGCATGTGTTTATTTCTCTCTACAGATCTTAAGAATAATGTGACTTTGAGCAAGTGACTTCACCTGTGCCTCAGTGTTCTCTGAAAAATTAGGATAATGCTACTTATTTCACAGGGTTATTATAGGCTTAAATAAATTCATATTGATTGATATTGATTAAGTGCTTAAAACAGTGCTCTGTGTGATTCGTTTGTCACATTTGTTGAAATAAATAGAATGATACTCAGTTAAGTAGTATTTCTAAGCGTCTGTTTCTCCGAAGTTGCTAAGCCCAGTTTAGCGGCGTCTCTGCAGCGGGGAAACAGGTTCTCAGTCGTCTGGAGCACAACTGCCAGCCGCGTGGTTCCGTTCCTCAGCACAGCCCTTGAAAAGTGACAATTGAGAGTTGACACTGGGAAGCAGAAAATGCTTCTGAAGCCATCAAGTCCCCATACCCCAGAAGCCGTGCATCAGAGTGAACAGATTTATCGAACATTCTGTTGTACTCAAGGCATTTGGGATTGAACACCCTCATTTGCAGCCTTTCCAGATTAGCAGGAGCAGCTGAATTGGGGGGAGTTGTTGCTGGCGAGCAGCAGTGAGAAGAGGTGGGGGAGAAAGTTCAGGGCACCCCAGTGAGATGCAGCCCCCACATCCTTCCATTGTTCACAGTCGTGCAGTTGCACTGCCAGCAGGGTCCGTAAAGGTTATCTAATTCAGCCTTCTTGTTTTACAATTGATAAAGTAACTCTGATACACCAAGGACACAACGCATCGTGTTCCGTGGCTTCGTGTGTGAGAAGTTAGCCGAGTACGTAGTTACATTTTGGAGAGCTTTCTGTGCCAGCCAGTTTAAAAGTTTGGGGACCTAAAAAGTTTAGCTACAGTTTCTGGCTGCTTCATTATGTCAAGTACCTATTTCCTACTGGTACCAAGTAAATGAGGTGTTCCTTCACGTAGACCTCGCCTCGGAGATTAATTAAAGCCTCTGGACATAATCACAGGGGCGCTCTTGAAGAAAGATACAGCCCACCACTCTGGAGCCGTGTGCCCTTGGGAATTTACTTCCTATGAAACGATAATTGCCTCTTGTTATACACAAACGTATAATTTCCCGCCTTAGCTATTTTTAAGTGTGCAGTCGGTGGTATTAGCACGAGCACACTGCTGCGTAACCACCACCACCGCGGTTCGTCTGTCGAATTTCCCCTCCCCAGACCTAACTTCACGCCCGCTGAGTGACAGCCCCTGTGGGTCTTTCATTTAGATGTGCATGTAAGGTTCCTGCGTGTCTTTTTGTGGCGTGGTAGCTCATTTCTTCTTAGTGCTACATAATAGCCCACTGTCTGAAGGCACCGCAGTGGCTGTGCATTCCCTCACGGAAGGGCTCCTGGCTGCCTCCGAGTTTGGGCAGCTGTGCATGAAGCTGCCGCAAACACCCGTGCACGGGCGTTTGCATGGACTGAAGCCTTCACCTCCTTTGGGGACATCGCAAGGAGCACGACTGCGGGGTGGCGTGGCGTGAGCGTGTTCGGTTCGTGAGAGGTGGCTGTGGCGTTCCGCGCTCCCGCCAGCGGGAGCGGGAGCTCCTGCTGCCCCACGGGCCCGGCGGCGTGCGCTGATGTCAGTGCCGCAGAGTCGCCTCTGATGGGTGCGCAGGGCGTCCCGTCAGACTTCACCTTGGTAAAGTTCTTAACTGTACTAAATCCAGCTTATTCTTTCTTGGTGTTGCCTTTGCCCATTTTTCAATCAGGTTGTATTTCTTGTTGTTTCATGACTAGTTTTTAATATATATAGTTACGACTGGATTTTCACGTATAAATCATATGTGAAAGATCTGAGAATTGTAATATAAATGAAAGGAGTGATTATGGTTGTTAACTCTTTTTTTAAAAAAATGAGCCCAAATTCCACTGAAAGGGGGGAAAAAGAGGTAAAACTTTTGGAGTTATGTAGAGGAAATTTGTAAAATTGGACTTTGTTGTGCATAGGACTGGAGAGTTTTGGAAGGCAAGTGTGGCCAGCGTGCGGTCCCACAAGCCATCGGCCCGTGGTAGGGCCTTGACAGTAGTCCCGTTGTTCAGTCACGCCCTGGTCGTATAGGGCATCATCCTGGGCCATTTACCCGAGACGAGGTCGACGGAGAAATTAGTGTTTGGTAAACAAAATATATAAATATGTAAACATATGAAATCAACATTAACTGTGACTCAGGACAATCTTCGTAACTATAGTCAAAACAAGGAATATGACAAGAAATGCAGAAGATCCGTTATGAGAACTGATACTTCGCTGAAGGATATGAAAGATTTGAATGTTGCAGCGGACAAAACATGTACCTGAATAGAGAGAGCTGATAGAGTCTAAAGATCATAATTTCTAAAGTTTATTTGGATTGTGAGAAATAAACCAAGACAATTCCAAAAGCATTCTGAACTCTCGATGTGCTGTGTAGAATAATACAGAATGTAAACGTGTGGTCCTAATTTAGGAGCAAACGGACTAATGGAAAAGGACTCAGACAGAACTGTCCGTATGGAACTTGGCATATCACTTCAAACTAGTTGGGAAGTGTGGATTTTTAAATGAGTGAGATGATTGTTGGTTATCCATTTGAAAAAGAAACTTTTATCAGATTCGAGATGAACATTTTAAATTTGAAAGTCATACAAATACTGTTAGAAAATATTTAATTTTAGTCTTATGACAGGAAGGTAACAAACCAAAAGGAAAACAGAAATGATTAATAAAAGGAAGACCTTTTAACGTGACAAAATATAAGCCTTGTTAAAAGACAAACTCAGGAAAGCTATTCGCAGTGAATTTGAACAGTTATTGTCCAAATCATTTAAATGCTAAAAATGGAAAACTTGGAAGTTTTACTTCTGATTTTCTTCCGCTTTATGAAAATGTATGTATAGGTGGGGGAATTAATAAACGTTCATATGTCATTGTAATGTTCAGTATTTCTTTTTTAAAACTTAAAGAAGTACGTAAAAATGGCCTTAGTTTCAAACCTATCTTCCTTTGATGGAAGAATATATCTTTGTACGAACAAAGCCGTGCACCTCTTCGGGAAACATGGCTGTAAGGAATGTCTTCTTGGGCAGGTTGTCACCCGTGGGTTGTTGACTAAGGTGCGGGCGCAGAAGCGGCGTCGGTGCCAGGCGCCCTGTAGGCGTACGTGTTAACAGATGCTGAGGATTCTAACCTCGGATGTTTTCTTTCGTCCAGTCAGGTCAGTTCAGTGAAGATATGATCCCCACGGTGGGCTTCAACATGAGGAAAGTGACTAAAGGTAACGTCACAATAAAGGTACGTCATCCTGTCATACTCGGTTTCGGTCGTTAGGATTTACAGCCAGGCCAAGCATTCTTCTGTCTGTCTGTCTGTGTGGGGTTTTTTTACATGAGTATGTGCAGTTCTTAACTAATGAATGGGCCAGTTCCAAAAGCGTATAAATTGCTTTTTTTTCTTTCTCTAACTATAAGAGTTGATTGAGAACATAGCGTCTGGGTTAGCAGAGGTAAGAGTTAGGATTTGGATGTTCCCAGGAGTAAAACCCTTGTTTCCAGAGTGTTTGGGACGTGGTGTCCCATTATTTCATGAACAGTGTTTTATATTAAAAACAAATTATTGTTTATAATATTGGTAATAGAGTGTTCTATTTGAGGTAGCAAATATGGTCACTCAGTTTTCCCTTTCTTTACTGCTAAGTCCTAAAATTAAAACTGTAAAATGGGGGAAGTGAACTAGCGTATTTCAGGGGGTGACGGGGGCGGGGTTTGGTTCAGTAGTTCATGGAGTTGACTGCTACAGCCTGGGGCCTGGGGCCGTCCCCCCGGCCCTGTGGCTCACAGAGGCTGTTTCCTGAAATCTTTCTGTAGCTCATCTAGCGACACTCGTAACTTCATGTGTGTGTTTCCTTTTGCAAATTGCCCGTGCCTGGAGCTATGAAATACCATGACTTAGACTTAAATCCAGCCTGTCATCCAGAGTAGTACCCTGGGTAGTAGACATACTGATGACATTATTGTGGGTGGTGGCTTTCATGCAGGTAAAATAATTTTATATGAGAAAAATACCCCGGTGGGAATGTTGACCCTGTTATTTACAGCATTACTAGAAATGATGAAGCGGTTAATGTATGCCCAGCCAGGCAGTTAAACTTTAATAGGTTCTGAATGAACTTGGGTTCTGTGTTGGCATTCAGATCTGGAGGAAGCATGACTGTGGAGACTCCAGAAGTGTTAGGGACATGTCCAGGAGTCCCCTTTATCCGTGGTTTCACTTACCGGTGGTCAGCCATGGTGTGAAATATTACATGGAAAATACCGGCAATAAACAGTTCATAAGCTTCCCGTTGCGCCATCTGAGCAGGGATGAAATCGTGTGTCGTCCCCACTCTGTCCCGCCTGGGACGCGAGTCATCCCCTTGTCTGGCACATCCCCGCTGTGGACGCCCCTGCCTTTCGGTCACGTGGCCAGCTCAGTTATCAGACCGCCTGTCACAGCATCATGGTGCTTGTGTTCAAGTCACCCGTATTTAAGTGTGTTGTCATAATTCTATTTTATTATCAGTTACTGTTGTTGACCTCCTGCTGGGCCGAGTTTAGAAATTACACTTTATCACAGGATGTGCACGTAGGAGAAAACATGCCATGTCGGGGTTCGGTGCCCCCCTGGTCTCTGGCGTCGCTGGGACGTATTCCCTGCCGGGATGGGGGGGTTACTGTGTTTTCAGTGTTTGAAATTTATAGGTACGCAGGCAGAGTACCGCACAAAAACTGCATCCTTGCTCCAGCAGAACGAACTAGATGAGTGTAGACGTGTTAAATGTGAGCTTGAGTTCGGAAGCCCCGGGAACGCCCAGATGCAGAGCTGGTGTCACTCCTTCTGGAGGAGCGTCTGTCTACTGGGCCGTTGTGAGAGTGAGCGTGTCTGCCCGATGGATGTGTGTCTTCTGCTTCGGGGGGTGTGCGTGTGTGTGTGTGCACGCGCGCACGCTGCCCCGCTGACCGCTGTCTGTGTGCCCGCAGATCTGGGACATCGGCGGGCAGCCCCGGTTCCGGAGCATGTGGGAGCGCTACTGCCGGGGCGTCAACGCCATCGTGTGAGTGCGGGCCCGGGCCGGCGCGGGCTTCAGGAGAAGAGCTGCGCTCCGGGCTCTCCCGGCCTCGCGTTCATTCTGTCCTTGGATGTTTACTTACCACAGTCCGGTAGCACGAGACTTTACAATTCTTAATGATAGAATGACAGTTGTCTTTATGTTTTCTCTTTCTACGGCTCTGGGCTGAGGGACGTAAATGTGCGACTGTCACATATTAACTCCAGAGAGCCGTGTTGGAAGGCCTGGGGTGCTGACCTTTCTTTATCCGGGGCTTTAATTAACAGTTTCAACAGTGTAAATCTTAAGAAAATTAAAAATCTATGACATTAATTGTGGTCATCTTGATTTTTATTTTAAAGTTACATGATAGATGCTGCAGATCGCGAAAAGATAGAGCCCTCGCGAAATGAACTACATAATCTTCTAGATAAACCACAGTTACAAGGAATTCCCGTGAGTATGGAATATTGGTTATTTTACATGCTATGTAACTCTGTCACATGTCTGTGATGGTCATTACATCATTAAAATTACATGGTTAGTTAATTATGCTTGATACCGGTAAGGCGTCACCTGTGCGAAGGTCTGGGCAGCTTCCGTTTCTGAGCATCTGCCGTGTACCGGGCATGTTCTGTTCCTTCATCTTCTCACCAGCCGCTCGTTCAGCGGTGGCGGTGGCGACAGCGCTCAGGCCGGGAGACAGTGGGGAACAGGTGCCCGGACGCGCGCCCTGTGCTCGCGGAGCCGGTGGTTCCGTGGGAAAGGCAGACGCCGTGAACTCGCTCGACTAACGCAGCCGTGATGAGCGCTGTGAGCTGCGAGGCCCGCGGGCCTGAGAGCCGTGGGTTGGAGGGGACACGTGGCCTGGCGTGAGGCAGGAAGGGCTCCCCGAGGAAGCGATGCGCGAGCTCCGAGCGAGGATGTGTGAGCGAGTGACAGTGCGAGACGCTTGGAGGAGGAGGGTTGCAGACAGAGGGCTTCTGGGGGGAGGCGGCAGGGGAGAAGGGCATGGGAGGCCCGTCTCTGGAGCACAGAGCACAGGCGGGGGCGTGGGTAGGGTGTGGCGGGCCGTGTGGCAGCCAGGACCCTGAAGGAGGCTGTGCTGGGCCGGACTCTGCAGGAAGCCACTGCGGTATTTTAAACGATCAGATTTATTATTTAAATTTTTCTGATTTCCATTGAGAATGGATGGAAGTGGCAGGAGGACTGTGGGGAGGGCGGCGTCAGGAAGCCGGTGACGTGTCCCTGCAGATCTCAGTGCCGTGGTCACGGTGGCCGGAGGCATGACGGTCAGGAGGACACAGTCCATCAGACTTAGACGGGTCCGCAGGGCAGGTGTAGCGAGCGAGCCCTCGTTCCTGGCTGGCGGGTGAGATGGGAGTGGAGCCACTCGTGGAGCTGAGGAATGCTGGGCAAGGGCCAGGCTCCAGCCCCGTGACACGCTCCGGGGCGTCCGACACGTGAGGCGTAGTATCTCAGTCAGTCGCACGTGGTGGCGTCGGTGGCGTGATTCCTCCTCGGTCGCAGTTGTCCACACGGGACCACACGGCCCTGGTCTGTTGCACAGCCGGGTTTGAGCCCATGCCGATCTGACTGGAAAGCCTCTTTCTCGTCTGCGCTAAAAACGAGGTCTGTATACTGCGGCCAAGTGGGCGCTGCCTTGGTCACGTGAGGTTTCTTAGCTGCGAGCACTGGAAAGTGGGCGCCCTTCCCCGTCAGGGGGGTGTCTCCCTCCCTGCGTCTTGCATCGCTGGCTCCGCAGTCGGAGTTCGGGTTGGCCCTGGGTGCTGTGTCCACGCTCTAGCTGGGAAAGAGATTACCCACAGACGCGAGCAGCTTTACTGGGAGGCAGGGTCCTAAGGTGGAGATTTCTGAAACGTGGGCACGGGGCCCGCAGCTGCTGCAGACGACCGTGACGTGTTGCTAGAAACTCGGGCAGGTTCAGCTCGGGGACCTGGAGGGACTTCGAGGAGAGTGAGGAGCGGGGCACGAGTCGGGGGAGGACGACCGACGCGCCGAGATTCGTTTCCTGGCCCTCGACTCCCCTGAGCGCGCCCAGGGCCCGCGCTCTGCGTCTCTGTCCTCATCTCTGCCCTCCGTGTGAGTCAGAGTGCAGGGCCCGTGAGTAGACTCGGTGGAGTCCGCGTCGGGAGTGGGAGTGGGGGGTATAAGTGAAAGGAAAGGGTCTGACAAGGAGTCGTGGCGTGGACTTGGCTGGCGTGGCCCAGAGCTGCCAGTTTTTAGAAAACGCTGATTAGGACGTGGCTGTTATCAAAGGCGTTGTGTGTGCTCACACGCTCCGCTTTCTGGAGGGCAGAAAGGCCGAATCTGGGGATGACGGGGTGGCAGGAAGCCCATCTCCGCTGTCCTCCTTCAGAGCACATGCAGCAGTCAGAAGACACATTGTTTCTGAGAGCTGGTCGCTGCTCTGTTCATCTGACTTAGAATATTCATTCATGAAATTCTGCAGGGAGGAGCCAGGATTTTAAAACCTTGTTTACATGTTTACACGATGGACGGCTTACAGATTTAAAAATGGTTGAAAACCATTCCCCTACCCTGGGTTAAGGTCATACTCACGTTTTGGTAAAGATTTCTTAAGAAATAGCAGAGTGCGCACCCTGTAGACTAAGATACTTGAAACAGAAGTTGGCAGCCACATGTTAAGGACCTGTGCACGCTAATTCGAATGATGGAGTGAGCGAGAGAGAGGCCGCCAGCCCCGCAGACACGCCCCTACTGTCCCCACACGGGGCAGCGACCTCAGTGTCTGCGGATGGGAATGCGGATGGGAATGCGATGTGCTTCTCTTACGATGTTAAGGTTGCTCTTAATCTCTCTCCCTCTTTAAGGTGCTAGTCCTTGGGAACAAGAGAGACCTTCCTAACGCCTTGGATGAGAAACAGCTAATTGAAAAAATGTATGTCTTTGAACGATGGCATTTTGATTTTTAATTTGGTTCTAAATTGTACTTCGTTGCCCATAACTCTGTTAGCATCGTTGCATTGTTCAGTGATGGTCGTGGCCATGTTTTTGGGTACATAAACTTGGCCTACCAGAGAAATGAATCCCTAAATTTTCAGTAGTAATAAAATAATTTCTTCCATTTAGTAATAAAAAAGAAAGTAAATTGAGCAAAGAGTGATAAGTATGCCAGCTGTTTTAAGCACAGACTTATACACAGACTTATTCTCTTAATTTTGCTTCTTACAGGAACCTGTCTGCTATTCAGGATAGAGAAATTTGCTGCTATTCAATTTCTTGCAAAGAAAAGGATAATATAGGTAAGAGGTAACTGGTGTTTTGGGAAGAAACGGGTACCAGTGGAAGGGGTGTCCGATGAGTCTTACTGTTTGTTACCCCCGTGGCTGTCTAAGCGGCTTCTTTATGGAGTACTGTTGCTCCTGCCTCAGGGAGAAGGGTAGACATCACAGCTTTGGACAACAGATGAGACGCCCTGCGTCTGTTCTACGCACTTGAAGAAGTAGACGCAACAAAAGCTGGGCTATCACTTTATTGCATTAATTAGAGCCGAATGTCCAGGTGTGCTTTATAACAAAATGACGTTTGAAATAAGACTTTACAAAACTTGGTGCATGGGCCCTGGGACGCTTCCTGGTCACTGAACCAGTGGATGGACGCACGTGCTAGCGCTCCGCCGGTGGCACGCGCCCGAAGCGCCCTCCGTCTGCTCGGGGTCCTCCGCGGCACGGAGCCGCGGGCCGGGGGCTTGCGACAGCAGAGGTGTGCTCCTTCACGTCTGAGACGCGGGAGGCGCGGCAGGGCCCTGCGCTCTGACGGCTGGGGGAGGCCCCTCCTCGCCCTCCGGAGCTGTGGGCGTCCCCAGCAATCCTTGGCATTGTGGGCGTGTCGCTGTGTCACTCGTTTCTGCCCCCAGCTCCATGTGGCCTTCGCCTCTGTCTGCGTTTGTGGGCGGCCGTTCTCTCTTCTCGTGAGGACCCACGTCACCTAACATGGCCTCGTTTTAACTGGTCACAGCTGCAGAGACCCTGTTTCCAAATAAACTCTCAGGTTCGGGTGGATGGGAATGTTCAGGGGACATCCTTCAGGCCAATATCCGCAAAGAATAAGTGCGTGCGACGCACCTCTAGTCTCTTAGCCAGAAGTAGGTGAGGGGTTATTTAAGAAATAAAGTGTAAAAATCAGATGTAACAGATAGTGCCAAGACGGCGTATTTAAAAAGGTATTCTGATATTTTAGTCTTTTTTCAATACATAGGTTCTCATCGTACTTAACTTCTTTCCCAAGTCAGTTCTAGTCTCTGTCTCACCCCTTCCCCACCCCACCCCCCCACCCCCCAGGATGTTCTGATGAGCTCAGGTGTCGATCACTTTCTGGCTGGTTCTGGGCTTCCTCTAAAGACCACCCAAAGCAGTCTGAGCCCAGTCCTTTGCTGAGGGACCCAAGTCCCTTCTGTTAAATGGGTAGAATTAGCGACTTGTTACATTGGAGCATCGGTTAACTTGAAAACAGACTATTCAAGCATTTAAAGTGACATGGTGTTTATTTTTAAAAAAATTTTTCCTGTGTTGGGGGAAACTCTTGTTAAACTTTGCGGGCGCCTCCGAGAGGACGTTGCTGTCTGTACACACACGTGGTCTCGCTGGGGGCTTTTATCCCAGGAGGCCGCTGGCCGTGTCTGGAGACGTTTCTGGTTGTCATGGTCAGGAGGGTGATTTTGGCGTCCAGTGTAGAGACCAGGGATGCTCCACTGACCCCACACAGCCCGCAGCAGGGCTGTCCGGCCGGAATGTCAGTGGTGAGGTGGAGAAAGCTCGTTTTTACTAACCGGGACTTGGTACCTTGTGCTGTTTTGTCAGTCTCGTTCTCTGTTATATTTTCTCTACGATTTCCTGAAATGGCGGGAGAAGTCTTTGAACATAAGAAAGTAAATCCTTGGTTTTACCACCATGAAACACTAGCTGGGTGCTTTTCTGGAAAAGAGTCTCGAGCTGTTGATGAAGTGGGTGCCGGAAAGCCAGCGGGAGCTTGCACTGTCTGAGGCCGGGGTTCGGAGGTCGCTGTCTGGCGCGTGGTCCTCAGCTTCGTGCTGGTCACGCTCCTGGTTCCCTCAGCGCTGTCACGCCCGAGGAAACTGACCCACTTTTAACTAGACCCGCGGGGAGTGATGTTTCATGAGAATGCCTGTTTCTTTGGAGCTAGGAACACGGCTAACGCCAGGTGGGTTAGACTGCATGGGTGGTGGAGTCAGCTTTGTGACAGTTCGGTGTCAGAGTCATCAGCTCACCGAATTGTTCCCGAAGGCCTTCGCGCGTGCTGCGTGTGGGTCGTACGTCCCCTTCGGCTTCCTGGCGCGGCTCACATGGGACGTGTCCTCGGACCCCAGGGAGAACCGAGTCCGTCTGGGAAGATGGTGTGTGTCGGAGAGCTCATCCCTCTGACCCCTTTTGTCGTGGAAGACGGCTGTCTTTCTTTTTTTTCTTTCCTGCCTTTTTATCTAATCTTAAGGATCCATCGGCCCGGTGTCCAAAAGATTTTTGGGGAGTCAGGGAGGTTTGTGAAATACTCAGACCTGGTTTTGCTCTCTCCACCACCGTCCTTGGCCGTGAGTGGCACCCCGGCCCCGTCCTCTGCCTCAGCCGCCCCCTGCGGCTCGCGGTCCACCAGGCTCCGCAGTTCCTTTCTCCTCGCGTTCCGGGGGACAGCCCCCCGCCCCCAGTGGTGACTTAGTGTTTTCCGACTGTGAGGCCACCAGCTGCTTGAGGCCGGAGGCGGGGTCGCCCCGTCTCCGTTCCCGGCACCCCACGTGCAGTGCCTGGCCTCACGGCCCTCGGCACGTTCGGGTGAATGAAAGACGGCGCAGGCCGTCCCTGAGAGCCCCTCGTCCGTCCCCGCACTGTCCTCTGGCGGCACAGGGGCCGGAAAGCGGACGAGGGCGGCCCAGCACGCGCTCTGTAGCCGCGTGGTAGCTGTGGTCGCCGTGGCTTAGCGTCACTTCGGTGTCCTAACCCCTTTTTCTCCCTCCGTCTCCAGATATCACACTTCAGTGGCTTATTCAACACTCAAAATCCAGAAGAAGCTGAAAAGCGGCTCCCGGAGTCTTCCAGTTCTTCCCGGCTGTGACCTAGAATTGTTGTCCGTCCCCTGAAGCACCCCCACACACGGTCCCTCCTCCACCCCAGAAACGGCCTTTGTCAGAGTTTATTTCTCGTGCGCACCGCGGAGACGCGTACCCCTGACCCTCCATACAGAATCAGCTAGCGCTGTCGCAGCGACGCCACACACCCAGGCTCCGCGCACACACTCGCCTCCCGCGGTGTGCAGAGCTGTTTTTAAACACACACACTCACTTTGGACCATCTTATATCGAGAAGATTGCATATTTCTGTTCTGGTCTTTGTGGGCCGGGTTTTTATATTGGTTTTCGGTAAACGTCTACCTATGATACTTCATTATAGAGCCCAGCAGCTCACTGCTGATACTGGCGATGCAGCATGGGGTCCCTAGTGCCACTCACAGCATTTAGAAACACTTTAGCCTGACTCCTGTGGGGCGGAAACGTCCCGTTTCCACTTCCCACAAATGCATGTGACATGTATACTTACACCTTAGGACTTCCAACAGAAACGGTCTGCGGGGGGAGCCGAGGCCGCAGGTCACGGCTGTTCCTGTGTCCGTGCCCTGGCGAGGGCGCACACGACGGGTTGTGAGAGCGTTCTGCTTTCTGAGGCTTCCCCAGACGGCAGCTGCGGGCTCCGGAGGAACTAACTAACGCATGCTGTTTTGTATCTGTCTAATCATCACTTCATTACTTACATATCTCTCCTTCTTCCTCCTCCTCTTCTTCTTCTTTTTTTTTGCTGGTTCAACAGACTTTTTTAAGGGGTTGGGAATTAAAGATTTTCTCAAGAGCTTTCATGAATTTAGAGCATTCCAGCCGATACAATAAAACCGTGTTCAGAATGTCGGCTGTCCTTCAGACGCCTGTTTGTTCTTCCTGTCCCCAGCCGCTGGTGACTCCCGACGTTTGCTATCCAGTCTTGACGTTGACTGTCACCACAGGAGAGACTCACAGACGAAAATGCTGCTTGTTCTCTCTCCCTGACGTGAGGCTGGGCGTGCCCTTGCCGGGGGCCGGCAGACCTTACACCTGCGACAGCTCTGGACCTGCCCGCTCTGCCTAAGGCGGTGTGGCCGGTCCACGGCTTGCGCGGGCACGGCACCCGGCCGAGGGGTCGCGTGCTCGTGGCTGGCGTCTGTGACCCGGAGGCGTGTAAGCTTAGCGTGAGCACGCGCGGCGTGGTGATCCCCGTACCCTAAAGGGACGTGTTACTGCTGGTCCCCCCTAAACTGCTCACATAGGCCGCGCCCAGGCGGACGGCGCGTCTCCAGACGCGTGACCCTCCGTGCGGTCAGCCACGAGCTCTAAGCACGGGGACGGTTGTAGTGTAGACCCCCACGGCCTTGACGACGCCCGTGCAGGACACCGCGCTGCACAGACGCCACTTGTGTTTCCCCGTCACGTTTTCTGAGCAGAACGTCGGCATTGGAAGTTCTGTCCTTCGGAGCACGTTGCGTGCTCCCCGGGGGGACGGGTGGCCCTGGAAAGCCAGGGGTGTTGGTTCGAACGCGCTGCTGCAGGTCCACGCCACTAGTGGCCGCTGTGAACCATCTCCATGACGGGGACGGCCTGCGTGGGCCTGAGGAGGAGGCATCGGAGCTGCAGCGTGTGACGTCCGTCGTGGGGACCGCGTGGGCCCGTGACGACCTGTAGCCAGACCTTCACGCGCGTGTGTCTGCTCCTCGCCTCAGCGTTTAAGACCCAGACGCCGCTGACACGTCCCTGGGAGCTAACTCTGCATGCGAAAGCGTAACAGTCCCTGAACTCTGTACATACCTGCGTTTCTTTATTTAGGTGGATGCGATTTTCGTCTGTTGACTGCTCTTCTCAGCTTTATTCAATAAACTTGCATTTGGAGGGTGGTAGTGACCATTTTAACTGGAAATGTGCATCGTGATGGAAGCTGCTGACTTTTTGGGGAGGGGGTGGAAAGGAAGTTACCGTAACCGGGGTCCGTGGACCGTGTGTGGGAAAGAGATCAGCTCAGCTCTCAACGAATGGGGTCTGTGGGCTAGTTGAAACAGAAATAAACTTTTAAAACAGCCACGTGATACTGCGATTCTTTTTTTAATAATGAGTGGAAGAGACGCCGCTAGCACACTGTCATATACACCAAATTTAGGACTTTTAAAAGAGCTAGCTAAGCATCGTATAATCCAGTTTTAAAAATCATAACAAAACTTTACTTATAAACTGAAATCGCAGTGCTTGCCTGCTTCAGTTCCAGAACGGGAAGATTTAAAATACTGAACATGGTGGTTTTCCCAGAAAGGCACGTTTTTAAGGCAAAGCATTTGGCCTGTTTTGCTGGTATGTTGCCTTTTGCACTATAAAAGTGACTATCTCTTGGAAGCCATTGGAGAGAGGGTTTTATGTACTTTTACTCCAAGAAGTTCAACTTGCCTTTTCCTCTGTACCTCTCCTGTCACTCGGAGCAGCCGAACCTTGGTGGCCACTTGGATGTGTCACTTAGCACCTCTAGGACAGGAGTCCCTAGGACATCAGGTTCGCGTTTCCTTACTGAACGGGTGAAGCCGCTGAGTCAAGCAATCAGTTTGCTCCTCACCAGCCTCACGTCCGAAGATTTTTGAAGTAAGGGTGTGGGGAGCGGGGAAACGATGTCGCTTACTTTTTACCCTTGATCCGAAGTTTATGTCTGCTCCCAAAAATGGAGACTTCTAAAGTGATTCCCTGCGATTCTGTCACGCAAACGGATCGGGTTGACCCGGGGCAGCGTGGGTGTTCGTGGTTTTGACGGAGGGGCTCGTTGTTCTGTGTGTCCCGTCCACGCAGGTTGCACAGTCACACAAAACCCCAGTTGACTTGGTGTTTCCAGCTCTCAGGGTCTGAGGGGAGTTGGAATCTCCTGGAGCCAGTGTGCTCACCATCACGTCCAGTTGGCCACGTGGTTTACTCTTGAAATTTACCATTGTGGGGAAGCCACCATCTTTAGGACTTGAAACGTCTTCCCTTGGTCACCAACTTCAGAGGTGGCGCCCTCAACCCCACGGATGGATGTCAGGGAAGATAACTTGAGAAGGGAAACAAAAGCAAACACGCCCCTCGCCAACTTCCCTTAAGTCTGCGGTTCTGCAAACGGGCGGCCCATGGCAGGTGTTTCCTGTGGATCCGTAAACATCCCCCCCGCCCCGCGCGATTTCTGTTTAAGATTCAGCTCCGAATAAAAGTGGGTGCTTTTGCGATGGCCGCCTCCTGGGTGTGTGTGTGCAGGGCGGCGACAGGCTAGATGGACTGCGCTGGGAAGGTCTGATGGGCATGACAGCAACAGCGGAGTCAGCCATCACTGCATCCCATTCGTGCGCCCGCTTTTGGGGATGTTAATTCTACTTTTAAATCCCAAGGCAGCAGGTGACTTAGGTGATGCAGATGTCCCAGCAGGAATCTGAGCGGGGAAGGGTACCTTAGTCTTCCTTTTTTTTTTTTTTTTTTTTTTAAATTTACTGGGGCTGGCAGGTCTCACATCAAAGAAAGGGCTGTGGCAGAATTGCCCGTGCGAGTGCTGGGTTAGCATTGAGAGGACCGGGTTCTCTTTGCTGTTAACCAATCGTGTGACTAGCGAACGCCTGAACCCCCTCCGGCTCGGCAGTTGTCCCATCGGTAAACTGAAGAGAGAACTAATATTTCTGCTACTACCAGGCTGTGGTTCTCACAGCCTGCAGACCTGGTGGTGAAGCAGGGATAAAGACGCATCTCCTAGTAACTATGTTAATGTCGCCTGTTCCTTCCGCTTGACAATAATCCCAAACACAGAAATGTTTACACAGTTAATGACTTTACATTTTAACAGAGTTACCTGCTGGAGATCAAACACGTTTTGCAGAATGATGCAAGAACGCTTTGCAGGAAATGCTGTGAACACATGGCCTAATACTTTGAAAGCCATTTAAAAATGTTAAAGCATTTCTCCAAGACTGTAGAAAAATGTTGATTCTGGTATACACTGTGGAAAAATTATATACCTATCACTGATTGGGGGGTACATGGTTTAGAGCTCATTGTTAGCACTTTAAAACTTATAACGCCGCTAGTTTCTGCCAGAATTTATTTGGAGCTTAGAAAACCCGGGGCAGTTAAGAAAATATGTCCTTTAGCAGTAATGACGGGAGGGGGAACCAACGAGCTATGTTCCCTTTGAACTTGGGAAGTAGCACAGTGACAGGTCGCCAATCACAGTGTCTCTTCCAGCCCCTGTGCGACCTACAGCTGTGGCGCATTTGATTTTGGACAATCTGTGTCCCATGATAGGCTCTCTTGTTTCTACATTTTGAGAGAATCCATCATTTCTGTCTGCTTAGATAACTGCTTTCTCTGTATCATTCTCTAAGGAGAAAGAAATTGCTATTATTTGTCATGCCACTAGCTAATTTCTGAAAGCACTAGCTCTCCTCGCCCTTAAAAGGAGGGTTAATTAAGAATTTATATAATTCCTTTTCTTCTCTGGAAGCTTCAAGAGCCTAAGGGCTGAATGAGGTGTGACACGTGAGTGGTGAATATCAGTTCTTGGTGGAAAATCGTGACATTTTATTTCGTGGTTTAGCCGAAGAGGTGGGAAGGGAAGCTCACCACTTTTTTTCTAAATTCTGTTAATAGGGGGGTAAGTCGATTTTTACTGGTAAAGTCACATGATTCAAAAACTGAAGACTACATAAAAAGACACAAAGCCACCCCTCGGCCACCACCTGGCCTTACGGGTGACCCTTCCATCTATACCTTTCCAGTGCTTTCTTTACACGAAATATGAAACGCAAATAGAAATACACATGCTCTCTTTTAACCGCTTTCTTACACGGAAGAGGGCACGCTGCTGTGGACATGGCTCTCCCCGTCATTCCTGCCGCGGCAGCTGGCCCCTCTCCACTGTGTGGGGTTGTCACCTTGGGGATCCTGTGGTTTATTTAACTGAGGCCTCCCATAGGCATTCCGGTTGTCGATAACCTTTTGTTTTTACACACAGTGCATGGGATGAATCATTGCGTACACACACAGAAGTTCCCAGAAGCACCTCTGGGTCAAAGGGTAAACGCATTCTCACTTAACGCTAGTCACTGCCAGCTTGCCTGCGAGGGCGACCCACCAGTCTCTGTCCCCTGTCTCTTGCCAGCCGAGCGTGTTGACAAACTTCTGGATTTCTCCCCATCGAACAGAACAGGCAGGACTACAATATACAATTCTATTTTAAGCCACATGTGGAATTTAGCTTACCGAAATGAGGAAAAATACTACCTCAATTCTGTGCTGGGTTGTCACCAAGTTAATAGTGGGATGATAGGTAATCTCCCTCTTTTTTTTTTGCTTCAATTTATCCCCGCCCCTTTATAAAGCAAGTCTATATTGCTTCAGAATGAAGCACTAATCAGAGCTTTAAGAGTCGTCATTACATCACTTGATTTTTTTTTTTTTTTTTGCATGATTGCTTTGGGTAGTAAATCATTTGTCGCTTCCTAGAGTAGTCAAAGCCCTCCTTTGGAGAACCTGTTCGTCCCTGCTGTAGGAAGCTTGGGGACCGCCCTTCGAGGTCATCGGGCCGGAACTCCCTCCTGGGCTTGCAGTCCAGGGACCGAGTGAGTGCACGTTGTGGCTTCACGCACGCAGCCCCACAAGACCAGTGCCGAGAACGGGGGTGTCCGCCCGTCCGCTTTAGATGGAGGACACCTTCAAAGACACCGAGACACCGGGCCAGCCAGGTCACCGCCTCCGCGATCAAAGGACGGAGCCTGGATCTGGTTCACCTCGTGGGACGTCACCCCCAGCCACGGAGATGTAGGACAGTGATGTGCGGAGGAGGCGGGAGCCGGTCGAGGCGAACGGAGCTGGAATCAGGCCCGAGGACTCGCTGCCTTTTCAGCTGTCCTGGGACTGCGACGTCTTTGCCCTTGTCCTGTTTCATACTGTTTCCTTAGACATGTTTATTCCCCCCTGAAATAGTGCTTTGGCATTAGGAGGGGCTTCGTTTAATTCGACAGACCTCGACTAGATACGTACCAGGCCCTTGGACTAGATCCGGGTATTAAAAAGTTGAGAGTTCAAGTGTAGCCAAGTAGAGCTGCTGTGTAGGTAGCCGTAATGTATATGGCACGGGTGTGGGGGTGCCATACACATCAAATGATTCGGTTCTCACAGCTGGCATATGCAGTAAGTACTGTCCTCATCAGCTTTGTTTTACAAATGAGGAAACAGTACGCAGTAAAGGGACTTCTCAAGGTCACTCCGAGGGCAGAGCTATGGTTCAAACCCCTGGCAATCAGACTGCTGAATCTGGGTTGTCAACGGTCGTCTCAGTGTCTCCACCCTGCCCCCGCCCAGTCCCCTGATAATCTTGTGAGATTACAGACAGAAAACTAACTCTCTCTCTCTCTCACACACACACACACACACACACACACACAATTTTTGTTAAGGGCGGGTTTTTTGAGTAGATGTGGATGTGGTCCCATCTCATCAGCCACATCACCTCGAGGGGACTCCTAGTCTAAACTAAAGGCCTAGCGCAAACTGCTCCACGTCCTTTTGGTTCATCTGAATTTGAGCAGGCAACAGTTTTCTGAACCTGGCCCCTGAAATCCTCGTCTGTGCCTCACAGGGCACCAACGTCGTCACTGCCCCGTCAGCGTCCCTGCCCCCCGCGAGGCTGGGCCGAGGGGAGGGGCCAGGCTGTCTTTGCTTTCAGGGCCAGCTAGCTGCAGTCAGTTCCCCAGGCCCAGAGTGGGGTGGACCTGGGCGGCAGCTCTGAGAACCTGGCGTCCTCCCTTACAGCTGCTGGAACAAAGTTTTCTGTGAAAACAAACAAGAACACATGTGAAAATAGTTTGGAAACCACAAGACACACGACCGGCGGCAGCATCGTCGCTTGTACCAGGAAAGGCATCTTTCGGAATTTGGACCGTTTTCCCTGATGGTGAACAGAGATTTATTTTTATTAGTTCGTCTCTGATGTCTGGACCAGAACCGTCAGCCATGTGCCGGACAGCCGACGACGAGGCGAGAGCAAACTGAAAGCTTTTGAAGTCTGAGATAAAATAGCTTAGGAAGGAAACATGGAAGCGACAGCCTCAGCTTCCCATTCGGTGTGTCGGAGGAAGGCAGGCGGGCCTGCCAGTTCAAGGTCAAGCCCTGCACTCGGCCTTCCAGTGGCGTGAGAGCAGAGCGGAGAACAAGCAGAACCCGGGCAGACAAGAGACCCTGGCCCGCGCTCTCTCTGTCCCCGTAACGTTTGGGCAGGCCTGTCCCCCGGGAGGAATAGGGAGGGCTCTGCCCACAGAAAGGGCCCCCCTTGTGTGCCCAATGTCTGGAGTCATAATTCCGTGTCTTTGGACTCCCCCGTCCCCATGATGCCTCTGTATCGCAAAAAGTCCCCTGCCCCTGAAAACGGGATGTGTGTGCCACATGACAGCTCTGTCATCCCTGTTGGTCGGTGAGCTCATCTCAGACTGGGCCTTCCCCTCAGGCCTGGCTCCCCAAGCTTTTCGGGGACCTCTGTATAACAAGCACGTGGGCCCCATTGTGGGGGGCAAAGCTTAGCAGACATTTTCAAATGCCGGGAAGAACAGGAAACAACCCCCCTACACGGTGGCGTCCTTTCGAGCGGACGCGGGCCACCTTCCTAGCGGAAGTAGTTACAGAGGTTCCTGAGTGATCTGACCGAGAGAGTCTGTCCCACACCTCGACCGTTAGGTCCCCGCTGCGGTGACCGCACGGGTGACCGTGGGAGTGGGAGGGGACACACAGGGGCAAATAGATCTGAAAACAACAATTGGGTGGCGGCGGCGGCCTTGACCTCTCCCGCCCCCCCCTTTTGTTAAAGGCCAAGGCGAAACAGCCCGCTCGGTAGTCCCTGGACTGCCCGGCGCTAAGCCTGTCCCCAGAGCACCTGTTACCCGCGTCCCGCGCGCGTGACCCGCGTTACCCACGTCGGGAGCGCCGCGGGGCCGGGGCACACGTGCTTCACAGTCACCGCGAGCCCAGCCCCCAAACCGGGGCGTTCTCATCAAAGGAACGCGGACCGTGCCGCCTGGCGCCCCGAGGTGCCCTCCCACCCCCGCCAGGAGCGGACGGCCGGGTCGGAAGCCCGGCCCTCGCCGCGCCGGGAACGTCGCGTCCCGTCCTCTCTCCTTACGTCTCTCAACTGTCACCGGCCCGGCCCCGCGGCGGGGGGCGGTGCGGGGGGCGCGCGGAGCCGGGGCGCGCGGGGGCCAAGGCCGGGGCCACGTCCCCTACGCCCCGCGTCCCGCGTCCGGAATCCGGGGTCCGGGGCCGCGCCCCCCGCGCCGCCATTGGCTGGAGGCCGCGCCGCCGAGCGGCCGCCGCGCGCCACGCCACCCCGGGGACCCGCGGCCCGCCCCGGGGCGGGGACGCGCGCGGCCTATGGCGCGCGGCGGCGCGGGCCGCGCCCCTCGGGGCCGGGCCAATCCGGGGCGCGCGGCGCGGGGCGCGCGGCGAGGGGGGCGAGGGGACGCGGATCGGGGGGCGGGGGCACGCGGGCCAATCCGGGGCGCGGGCGCGGCGCGGGGGGCGGGGCGCGGGAGCGGATCGGGAGGCGGGGGGACGCGGGCCGCGCCCCTTGGGGCCGGGCCAATCCGGGGCGCGAGGCGCGGAGGGCGGGGGCACGCGGGCCAATCCGGGGCGCAGGGTGCGGGTGAGGGGGGCGGGGGGACGCGGGCGCGGCGCGGAGGGCGGGGCGCGGTTCGGGGGCGGGGGGACGCAGGCCGCGCCCCTCGGGGCCGGGCCAATCCGGTAGCAGGGCGCGGGTGAGGGGGGCGGGGGCACGCGGGGGGCGGGGGGCGGGGGCACGCGGGGGGCGGGGGCACGCGGGGGGCGGGGGCACGCGGGGGGCGGGGGACGCGGGCGCGGCCGGCGCGTCACCGGGAGGGCCCCGAGGGCGCGGGCCGGCGGGCGGCCCCCCGCGCGCCACGACGACGATGCGCGCGGCGCCGCCATGCGACGCGCGCTCGCGCTGGGGCTGCTGCTGCTGCTGCGCCTCGGCCTGCACGGCGCGCTGTGGCTGGCGCGGGGCCCCCCGCGCCGCGGCGCCCCGCGCCCCGCCCGGCCCCCGCCGCCGCCCCGCGCCGCGCCCGAGCCCCGGCGGCCGCGGCCCGGCGCGTGCGGCGCCGCGCGCTGGGGCTACGAGCCGGGCGCCCGCGGCCGCGGCCGCGACGACTACGAGCGGCGCTACGGTCGCGCCGTCCCGCCGCAGCTGCGCGCCCAGATGCGCGACCTGGCGCGCGGCATGTTCGCCTTCGGCTACGACAACTACATGGCGCACGCCTTCCCGCAGGACGAGCTCAACCCCATCCACTGCCGCGGCCGCGGCCCGGACCGCGGCGACCCGTGAGTAGCCCGGCCCCGCCCTGGGGTGGGGGGCGCCCCCCAAACCCCGGGCCTGGGGGTGGATGGGGTGAGCGGCCCTCGTCCTCTTCCTCCTCCTCCGTCCTCCCGGAACCCCGACCTGCGGGACAGCTGCCCCGCGCGGCCTTTTACCCAGAGAGAAACTGAGGCCCAGAACCCGGAAGGGACAGTGACAGTGACACGGGATAGCTTGGGGGGGGGGCTGGTGACGCCCAGCTCCAGCCGCTTCTCCAGGCGGACGTGGTGGAAGGAAACCCCGGGCTTTCTCCTTTAAAAGGACACAAATCCAGGAGCTGGAGCTGGCCCTGGGCAGGGACTTCTCTGAAGCCACCCAGTGAGCGTGAGCCGGCGACAGCCTTCATCGCAAGGGCTGCTTCCTCGGCGGAGGGACTTACGTGGAAGGGAGACGGGCCATCTGGCCCAGATTTGGGGGCCTGATACTCGCGTGCCATTCCTTGGCCCCTGAGTTGACTACACGTGGTCACCCTGTCTCTGTCTGTCCCGTCATTTCCCCCACTCTGGTGGCCCGGCCGTTGGGGAAGGACCGCCCGCCCTCCCCTTCCACCCGCCTTGTTTGCGAAGGCTGAGCGTCAAGTGTCACCACTGTGGGCCTCGAGTCCAAGAGGACAGCACCCCCAGCTCAGGCCACCCCCCCAGACAGAGGGAAGGGAGTGCCTTGTCATTGACCCCATCAGGCCAGAGAGTGGACTGCCTCCCTCCGGGTCAGTCCCGCAGCTGCCAGTGGGGTGCCCAGTGCCCCTGTGAGGCCGGGGCCATGGCCGTGGCCGTTTAGGGCGTGGACTTCCCTTCACCAGGTGAAAGCAGGAGCCTAGTCCAAGAGGGAGCCCAAACTCTACCGGAGCCTGAAGAGTTGTACAAGTGGCTTGTTTATCTACACATTCGTGCCTGGAGTTGCGATCCGAGAGCACGATTTTTAGTGAAGTGAGGTCACACTCCAGCTTAACTTAAAAGCACTGGGCCTTTCTAAAACTGTAGGAAAATGATGAATTATTTTCCTCACCTTACTCTGTGTATACGTAGAAATGTAATTTCTATCTGTTTTTTTTTTTTTTTTTGAGAAAAATTTTTATTACATTTTGAAAAAACTGACGGGGCCTTTCCAGATTGTGGGAATTCACTCGTCTTTCCTGCCAGCGCCTGCCCGTTTTTTCACACAGTTGACATCAAAGTGTGTGTGCGTGTCTTGGATCTCTATGTTTCCCATCTTAACGTCCGTGGGATTCCAGAAAGGGAGTGAGCACAGCCACGGCCCTTCCTGTCGTCTCGGGATTGTCCCAGACTGCCCTTCGCGGTGGGGACCTGAGGACACTGCTTTCATGAGGACCAGTGGCAGAGAACACTTTTCAGTCGGGGCCTGGGGAGGGAGCTGGTGGGGACGCTTCTGTGCGTTCCTGAACCCTAGGAGCCCTCTGGAGGGCTGGAGCCCCACCCCTGCGAGGTGGCGGCAGGTGATTCGCTTGCTGGTCCCCGTGGTGGCTCCAGGTGGCCCCACGTGGCCCGGGCCTTTGCTCAGGGTGAGGTCGGCTGCCGAGTCTGTTGGTCTGATTGCACAGCGACGTTCTGGGAGGGTCGAGGTCAGGTTGCGGTGGGACAGCTGTGTCGCTGCTGGAAAGATGGCGTTGGCAATGTTGAGGGATGGCGTTCGGGAAGGCAGTTGGGACACCTCGGTGTCTTTGCGGTGAAAGGGCCTGGGCTCGTGGTGGCCTTGAGCAGGTCGTCGCACTGGCACTGAGCTCCTCAAAGGGTAGAAAGAAAGATTCCTTTTTCTTACTCTCCTCCCTTTAACTCAACTCCTCCCAGACTTCAGTGTTTCCAAGGAAAGTTTAGAGCCTGAGCTTTGTCGTGGTGTCTCTGAAACAGCCGGGCATGATGACGTCCCCAGAAGAAATAACCTGTAACAAAAGCCTTTCAGATATCTGTGAAACCAGAAGTGTGCTGGTGATAGCAAATGTATTCTAAGGGTTTATTTTTAAAATATAGAGTGACGTAGCCTTTAGAATATTATATAAACAGCCCAGAAACAAGATGTAGATGCAAACGTGTGTATCTTTCCTTCTTAGTCATATTTGCTTGCGGCTTAGCTTGCCGGGAGGTACGGTGAGCCGTGAACTTGAACGTGAAGAAAGCCCACCCGGCCCAGCCAAGGCCCAGAGCCGCTGCTCACGGGGTGGTGACTCAGAGACTCGTTAGAGCAGATAAGGTGGCCTCGGGGTCTCGGATGGGAGATGCCCGAATACCGGTGACTCCACTGTGGAGATAAAACCAGGCTGTCACTTCAGTCTAAATACGTGACCTGTAAGCAGGGACAGACGCGTCACTGAGCTCCCCGAATTCGTCAGACTGGACTCACTCACACGTTCACTGTCCCTGTCCTGAAGGGCTGTCGGAGTGACCGAGGGCCTCCCCCTCCCTGCGGTCCCGATGGTGGCGTCTCGGGGTGTTTGCAGGGAGAGAAGCAGGTGTTGATGGCAGGGCAGGAGCAGTGAGCGGCCAGCGCCTTGGCTCGTGTTCAAGCACACCTCAGAGTCAGTGGGGGGTGACAAGTGAGGCGTTCGTGAGAAACGGTGCCACGCAGTTCATTTGCTCCCCCAACCACAGGACACACGAGTGACACGGAGACTGTCACGGAAGGTATTTGCTGCTTTTCGTGTGTAACCGGCTGGAATTACACGTGTTGGAGTTTCGTGGGCAGGTTACAGGACAGACGGGGGGTGGGGTGGGGAGAGGGCCCCTCTCCTTTCTCATTCGTAATGTGATTTTAGAACCAGAGCCGTTTGAAGCTGGACAGAGGGGTCGCTTAAGGTGACACACGTGTCTCTCAGAGGCGGCAGACGAGTCTCCTGGCCTCCTGTAGTGTTTCTTTCCTCTGCGTTAGAAGTGTGTCTCGGGTCTGTGACTCGGTTCTGCTCGAGGACACTACAGGAACCGTGACTTGCGAAACAGAAGGACCTTTGCCACACTGGCCCGCCCCGAACGGTCCCCGAATGAACAAGCGTGGCCGGCAATTTCGGTTCCTCACGGGCACTGAGTTTTACCGTCTTTTCTCTTTTGAAATAACGCGCCTCCATTCAAGGGTGATTGTTTCCTTTCCAGCTCAAATCTGAACATCAACGACGTGCTGGGGAATTACTCGCTGACCCTGGTGGACGCGTTGGACACTCTCGCAGTAAGTGTTTGGTGTTTTTTAATGAAGATGTTTCGGAGTCGGTGGCCCCTGGTTGCTGCTCCCAGGAGTGACCGTTCCAGGAAACCTGGCATTGTGGGCGTGTCCAGCTTTGGCAAACGTTGTCTGTTTTCATGGCCGTGCTGCCGAGAGCAAGACAAGCCTCGAAGGTGGAAAGAGAGGAAATGCGATCCCCCTAAAGGAACGGAAAGCGTGATCTTTGGGGGGGGGGCACCTGTGTGTCGCCCAGTGTCCCACGATTTTACTCCCTAAAAAAAAAATCGAAAGAGCCCTTCGTTCAAGTTCACGGTTCTCGAAAACTTTCGCAGCAGTGAACGGGGCCCTGCCCCCTGCACACGGGGCTCCCCCTCGGCGCTGCCTGTCCCCCTGGCCAGCCCCAGGGCTTTGACGGGAGACCGTAGCCCGGGTTAGCGGGAGCCGTGGGAAGCCGCGAGCTCCGTGGCGGGCAGAGTGTCAGGCCGGCCAGCTCTCGGGGCGCCTGGACCCCAGCGTGGCGTTTTAAAGCCTCTCTCTCCCCTTCTCCACGCGGCGAGCCTTGTCGTTGGCAAGGTCTCACTGCGGTCGCTCTTTTGACCTTCCCTGGAGGAGCTCGGCGCCTCGGGAGCGTGCCGGGCAGCGCTGGCCGAGGGGGCATCGCCGCGGCCAGCACCTCGCCGCCGGTGGGACTTCTGGGACTGGGGAGGAGCTCGGGAAGCCGGTCCGCATTCCAGCGGCCCGCGCTCTGACAGGAAGGAAGCGCGCGCTTCCTCCTGCCGGAGTCACGGTGTCCCCGCCTCGTCAGCCACCGTCACCGTTCGAAATGTGCCCAGACAAGCGTGGCCAGCCAGACGAGAGCTGAGAGCCGGCTTGGGGGATGGGGGAGGTGACGGAGGCTGACTCAGCCCACAGGTGTCACTCAGAGCAGACTCCTGCACGGCTGCGGGAGCCCCTGGCCTCAGCTCTCTGCCCCATCGTCCCTTTGTCCCCGGGCCACGCGCATCGAGTGCGGGCCCTC
>PVKZ01005070.1:0-62255 GCA_004027375.1 Macroglossus sobrinus
AATCCAGTTGATTGGTGTGAGCTGCCTGTGTCTGATATATGTATAGGCAAAAAATAAAATAAACAGAAACTGAAATAATAAACAAATCTATATAACATCCTTGAGCAGAGGCTACACTGCTCTGTGTGACTCCAATTTCAGTGGCTGGCATTCCATTTCATTAAATAGTATCTTTCTGAAGGACAGTGAATGGTTTTTAATTGTCTTGCTATTATAATCTATGATTTGAATACATGAATATTCATACATCACAGCACATATTTAGAATTTTATCAATAGGATGCATTTATAATAGAATTCCTTATTTGAAGAAAACATGTAATGGATATTTTGGTTGGTATTGTGCTTTCTAAAGTTTGGTCTTCTTTATTCTATGACCCACTCATATAGGCTTGTCCACCTGGCAATGTTACATATCCAGGTATCTTTGAATAAGTGAGATTCCACAGACTATATACATTTATATGTAAATAAACATTGTTAGAATATTAAATCTACTTACTTGAGTTTTTTAAAAAAATTATTTCAATGAAATTTCTGGGGTTTTAATGAGATTTTAAAATGGTTCCTTTTGGTATATATAGTAATATTAATATATTTTGTTAATAGGCTATTAATTTTATGCATTGATAAATATGTATGTATTGAATATGTGTGTGTGTGCACGTGTATGGAAGAGAGACAGGGAGAGGTGTTACAAAGCCATCGATCTATTTTAATCTTGGTTGCTTGTTTCTTCTTTACATTAATATATAAGAATTTCCCCAAATATCTTTACTGTATCTGTTATCATATTACATGTCTTTTTGACCTAATGATAAACATATCATAATTAATCAATTTCCTAAAAATCAAACATTCTTTAATTTCAGAAATTTAGCTCATTTGGTTATAGTAAATTAATTTTTAAAAAATAATAAATTTCATCATAGTTTATTTATATTTTTTCCTAAGTAATCCTAAAGGAGATTGGGTGCAGTATATAATCCATCTGTAGCTTTTGGGATCGATGGTTGCTAGCTTCTTTTAAGAAACTATCAAAACTTTTCCTTTATTCCGTTGATATAAAATAGTCAGATTGGTATTGAAATGATTTTACTGTTGGAAGTTTGAAATGATTTTGATATAAAACCATTCAGATCTCATTCTTTGAAGAGAGACTATAAAATGAAAAACTTTTTCAATATCTTACATTATTTTTGTTTTGTTTTGGGTTTCTAGTATCTCTTGAAGCAATTTTGATAAAGTATTTTCCCATAAATTATCTGCTTTGTGAAAATTTTAAATTAATCTTATAAAACACACATACATACACACTATTTAGTTTCGTTATAACTGTTATTTATTACCTTTTACTGTAGTGTATATTTGTATCTGTGTTTTCTCCTTTTCAAAAAAAATTGTTCTCAGCTAGTGGTTTATCCATTTATTGCATTTTTGTCTGTTTTACTTTTCTTGACTATTTTTATCAGTTATTCTAATTGCATTGCTTTCTTGTTGCTCTTTAAAAAGTTGTGCACTACATAGTAAATAGTTTTAAAAACTCTCTGCTATTTATTTGTGTAATAATATAAGAGTATGCATTTTTCTACAAATAGAGTTTTAGTCATATTCCATAAAGATTTTCATTATCAAGTAATAATAACTTGTGCATCTTCTTTAGCCTAAGTATTGCTTACTGGGGTAGAAAATTTTCCAGATATCTATTTTGATTTTTCTTCTACCTTATTATTATTTTATAATTTTATTTCCCATGGTCTGAACACGCTACATCCTTTCTACATTTTGAAATGTATTCGGCTTCTCCTTTTTATATGTTTATGACGTTGGTTAAATGTTTTATAAAACTTGGAAACATATTTCTACCAAGATATATTTTATTAAATACCTATTAATTTGATGTTACAAATTATGCAGTTTTGATTCTTTACGCATTTCTTATGTGCCCTTGCTTTCCCAGGAAACACAAAATTGTCATTCGCTGTGATTCCTAAAATCTGTGATTTTTGCATTAGATTGCTGCTTTCAGCTATGCAAATCTTTAATCATAAAACCCCATTGAACCTTACACTCCCTATTTTACATATTCTGTTTGATCTGATTTCATATATTCTGTCTGCAGAAAACAAAGGTTTTTCCTTGTGCTTTCCTGCCCTTCTTTGGAGGGAGGAAAGGATTCAATCTTCTGTGTTTAAAATATTATAGTATTTCATTTCTTATCACAGTCTCAGAGTCAACTTTATCTTAATAAGTGAGTTTATTCCACACTTATATATTGACATCAAATAGATATCAGGACTGAATTCTGAAGTCCTGAATGCACTGTGGGCTTGGTTACTTTATATTCCATTTTCTACATCCGGTCCTACAGATGTGGGGACATTAACGCTGGCGTTCGGGACACTGCTTCTCTGCTCATATGTGGTGATGCCAGCGTCCTGTAGGCAGCAGGCTCAGAACTTGAAGGAGCAGTAGTTCAGTCCCCTGAAATATATGTGACGCCTGGTCTCACTGAGTAAGCGCTGCCTGTGCTATCTTTTTTCTAGTACTGGGTTCATATTTATTAAATTTAATATTTGGGAAGAAAAAGAGTTCGAAGTGCTTGACCAAGGATCTTTCTAGCACATAGCTCATGACTAGGCCTGTATTAAAACAGAAAGTCACATTCGGAAGTCCATGTCCAAGATTATTAATGTTATATGCTACCCCTCATTGTATATACACCAAAGAAAAAAGGATGACTCATGGGCCAAAAATGTGTCACCGAGAGTCACAGCAGAAATGAGAAAAAAAAATCTATTGATTCCATAAGTAACTGGTGGGGCTTTTGGCCATTGATCGGAATTGCTTGTGATGAAGCACTAATTAATTTGTCAACTCGTTTACTTTATGGCCTTTGCTAGATGTTCTTTTTTTTCTTATAAACATTTTATTACTTTAAGGAAGTAATTAAAGTTTTCTAAAGAGCTTGTGTTTCGCTGTGCAGTGTTATCTATAAATTTCAGTGAGCTGGGTGTGAGGCTGGACAGGGAATCTGTTTCCGAGACCCGCAGCTCCCTTGGAGGTGGCTCGTGCGTGAGCCTCCCACCCGCTTTGTCACCCTGGCCCGCCCGGTGCTGCTGCGGGAGGCCCCACCGCCTGGATTAGCAGCAGGATGGAGCGTCCTGCGCGATGCGTCCCCAGTGCGGTGATCTGACCAGGCCATCCTGGGGACTGTCGCTCTGTTCAGTGTTCCGGGCTTGGAAACATTTTGGGAGAACGTTGTTCCAAGGACACTGTACATCCCATGTCCCCTGTCGTAGGGAGGGCAGCCCAGGACACGTGGCCGTCCGATTTCTCTGCACAAAAAGTGAAAACATCGCCTCCCCTAATTTGATGGCCATTTGTCACTTCTCTGTTGAGAAAACGGAGGACCGCCTTGCCTGCAGGACCCTTAACTTCACCCACAGCGAACCTCGCTTCCATGTCCGCTCCCCCTACTCTGCTCCCGCGGGAACACAGCTTCCTTGCTCTCATTGTGACATTTGATTTGCATTTTGTGCGCTTGCTTATTTTTGCTTTTGTTTTGTTTTGTTTTGTTTTGTTTTTTTAAATCCCATCCAGAATGGCTTCATTTTCTCCCAGAACGTGTCTTTTTTTTTTCTTTGAAAATTGGCGACATCTATACATCTATAATGCCATTATGTGTAACTCCAGGTTCTGGGCAAAATGTATATAAGGTCAATTCACTTATGATGGAGTTGTGAAGTGGTAGTTTGTGGTTGTTGCTGTTTTAAGATCGGAATTTGAATGAAAACTTTAGTTCTGGTTTCTATATCCAATGGCTTTCTATTGAAGCACGCACGTGAATTTTAAGTAGCGAGGGGTCTGAACGGTTCATTTGTCATGTGTATTTTTCATCGAATGTTTAGTTTCAAAAAAGACTGTTTCAACCTCGTTCAGCCTTCTCGTCTGGGTGTGACCTCCGCCCTCACACTTAACCCCAAGCCACACAAGGGGTCAGATCCCCAGGGGCCACTCACAGTAGGTTTATTATATCAGGGACTCCCGTGTTCGTAGGTGTGTTACGTGGGCAGTACTTTCTAGAGTGTTCTATGGTAGTTAACTATAGAAGGTAGTATAGTTCCCTAATGTTTGTCTGGAAACATCACTTCCCTGTTCCTGTTGAAGGTTTTTCCCGATGTTTGAAAAGTGCGAGTTTTTTTTTTTTTAAATAGATAAATGATTACCGTTCCATTAGTGTTGCGGTAATGCTCGTTTTCATTTGTAAATAGTTACATACACGAGGCAGGCCTGATTTAATGCCACGTTTAGTCCTGGTTGTTACTTTATCCTTAAAGCATTAGGGTTCACTTACCATTTGATGGCCCCTCGCCCTGTGTTAGATGTGTAGAACCATACTCATCGCTTACACTTGTGCATCACACATGGTTGTGCGATTTGGCGTCGATGTCATGTTGTTTTGTGTAAATGACACAAGCTCTGTATGGAGGAGGAAGAGAAGACTGGGCTCCGATTCTCCCTCCGATACCGAGTCGTGTCATGCTGGTTGCTTCCCTTTCTCCGGATCTGTCTCCTCATCCATAAAATGACAGCATCTCAGCAGATGTCTTAGCAGCATCTCCTACGCGTTATCTGTGCTCTTCGCTTTCGTAATAGAGCTCCATCCCATTTCTTTAGACTAAACGTCTAACACATAACGAAATTATAAAATACTGAAATATATTTAACACTTTAATGATGTTAGACGTATCTTAAAGTTTCTTTAAAAATCCAAATAAAGTGGGCACCACGGGAAATAGGAACCCGATACCTGAAGTCGATCAATGTAAGAGATTATCCCCAGTGGAAATTCACAAGCTGAACGTGATGGTTAATACAACTGACCTATTTACCTAGACATATTTCTATTTTTACTAATGTATGTGAATATTTGAAGTGAAAGAATATTTCATGTTTAAAACGAAATTTTTCAAAACCGTCACTGTTTTTCACATGGCCAACTGGAAAACTCATTTCTCCGAATGGTTATAAACTTGGCATAGGTTTATCGAGCTTGAGATTATTTTTATGTTCTCTCTCATATCCCTTGGGTAAATTTTGGAGATAACTTTTAATTGAATTATAACAATGGCAATTATCACATAATGACTGTATTCTATGAGTTACCTTTTATCCATGAGTAGAGGCCTATTTTGTTGTCCGGTGACTCTTTATAAGTTCTCAACATATAAAATAATAAAGAATAATTTCATGTGCCAGCAGCAGCAACATTTTTATTCAGCCTTTACCTACTTTTCTTCTTTAAAAACTCTGACTTCCGATCTTTATTTGCAACCTATTTTTCCTAATCATTTAGGAAAACCTGAAAATTTCCTTAGAAGGCCTAATCTTCTAATCCAGAAAGAACTAATAAACTCCCAATGAATTGATATTCTGTTTCCTCTGCTTATTAAAAAAAAGTAAACAGATTTTTAAGTAAACAAATTCTTTGTTAAAATAATTGTTACCTTCCACATACGAAATTGCTTTTGAAGGATGCTATTCACAGCTACTGCTACAGTTATTTGGGTGAATTAGGACACCTCCAAAATTATCTTTGGCACCCAGAATGCATTTGTGTGATTATGTTAAGTGGTAGTAAACTAATATCGTGTGTGTGTGTGTGTGTGTGTGTGTGAGAGAGAGAGAGAGAGAGAGAGAGAGAGAGAGAGAGAGAGAGAGAGAGAGAGAGAGAGAGAAGAAGAGAGAGAGAACTATTATCATCCAGAGGAAAAAGGACTTGGTGGTCAACCCCTAGAATAGTATTTGGGATTGTAAATGAGATGTGCTAATAAAATAATTAAATTTACTTCACCTGGTTCAAACACTGCTCCTGAAGTCAGTTCCCTCAGAAACATAATAAAATCACAGCGAACAATGGCAGCTTCATTGCACCAAGTGTCTAACCTTTAAACGAATCACTTAAATGGAGCTGTGAACGGTAGAATGTCAGTTCGGGCTGACCGAGGTAAAATCACGCTATTTGGTCAGGTGACAAAAGGGCTGGCTCCACACACAGCTGTACCCTGGGCTGCAGAAGTCACCTGTTCTTCTTTCTAGCCCCACAGTCAAAAGGTCAAGTCTGCTCAAAAGAGTTTGCCTTCCCCTGGATGCTTCAGAAAAATGCTGAGACTCACTCCTGCAGGATCAAATTGGATCTAGAGCACGAAGCTGCAATTTGAGCAGGACACTTACTTGTTGCCTCAAAGCAAAATCATTATTAACTTAATAAATGGTTACTGGCTTGGGAAGCACAACCGAACAGCCTACAAACGAATGTGGTTGAAGCCAATTGTTTTTGCTAAAGAACATCTTCACATTATTGCATTGTAACCAATCATAGGAGAATTAATACATGCTGAGCTGTAAGAAAGAGTTAGTCTTAAAGCTAGTTGCGTTAGAAGTATTAAAAAATATGTGGATTTAAATTCATGTTCATATTAAAGTCTATTATTTCCTCTCCATTATCATATCATACCTCAGAGAAAACTGCAAACAAGAAAGCAGCTTCCTTTTTATTATTATTTTTGGGAAAAGTGTACCTACCTACTTAGGCACGGCTCAGTGCTTAGAGATCTTTTTATAGGATTTGCAAATTAGTCTAATTTTTTTCATCATTCTTAATTTAGTTAAAATGCGTAGCATATCCGTATATTTTCATGTATTTATTTTAAAGTTTTCACTCTTTTGAGTCTTCATTCTTCCTCTTATCAACATGTTCTTGCCTTTTTTTCTGACGATGAGATGTAGGTAAATGCCTGGAGAATTCATCATTGGACGAATGAAAAATTTAGTGTCTATTTGTTTTCCCCACAGAGCATGTTTGTATCAATCCCCAGAGCATCCTGTATCTTAGAGATGGCACTGGACCACTCACTAGTTTTCTCTTCCTACTGTAAAATGATATCATACCACTTATTTGGTCATTTCTTATTTTACTAAACTATTCAGCCCAGAATCTCATGAAGGTGTGTAGAGAGAAAGGAATAGTAGCAATAAAAGAGAAAACTTGGCCTTGTTTTCTAACGTAGTGAGAGGTAGTTTTCTGGAGTCTGGTCACATTTTGCAGTATTGATACGTACTGTGTCATAGAGTAAATATCTCAGATGTATATATTACTTTTCTCCATATTTGTAATAATAATATATAAAAGAGCATTTAAATCTCATAAGCATCATGTCCTTGGTATAAATTAAACTACTTAATTCTTCTTCTAATAGATTTTGAAAAATGGTAGACTGCTGAATATAAAATAAGAAATGCATTTTTTGTTTTTATTTATTTTTATTTTTTGTCGTTGAGATCTGTCGTGTTATTTACATATATTTTTTTTTGCTAAATACTACTTAAATGTCTTTAGGATGGGTGAAAAATCGAAGTGAGGAAAGTTATTAGCGTTGTATGCAATTTACTCTTTTAATGGTTAACTATGAAAAAGAAATCCATGAGCCAACTACTAATGTATAAAATGGGAACATTTTGGTTTCATAATAAAAAGCTTTAAAGATATTTTCTTCAGGTAGGGAGAGAGGATTTTTAAAAAATAGTACGATATCATTATTTTTTTTTACACTATGTTCTTTTAAAGTAACCAGCCACCTATCATGGGGGATAGTAAATGCTCACCAAAGGTTCAGATGTTTCACCTTTTTTCCAGGTCCTTGTAAGGAACCTGTAAATACCTGTTGCTCGTGGACTGGGTAAGTCCAAGGTGGTGAAGACCAGGGGCCCTCCATAACCCTCTCCCTTACCCACAGAGATACAGGAGGCCACAGGTGCCACATGCCTAAGCCACGTGATGGGGGATGATGGGCTGACTTTGCGTGAGTGACAAATACATCGTTATTTGGTTAAACTACTGATGTTTTCAGATTTGAGCATCCTGGGAGGTAAAATGAATCCAGATCCATACATCAAAATGTTTTTAAAACATTTACCTTTGATTTTACAAGTATTATGTAATGCTTATAAATAAGGCTTAGACAAAATAATCGTATAAGAAGACAGCCATTTATGCCATCCGAAGTGGCGGCTGTTATGCTTTCGGTTCTCCAAAAGCATTCCTGTTACAGGCTCAGCTATGAGACGGCTTCTCCAGGCAGCCATGCCAGCAATATTGCTATTTCCAATACCTGATATGGGCCATTTATCCAGAATATATGCACCACTCTCTTAATTCAACAATAGAAAATAATCTATTTTAAAGTAGACCAAGGATTTAAATAGATATCACTCCAAAGATGATACGCAAATGACCAGTAAGCACATGAAAAGAAGCTTAACGTATTTAGTAACTAAAAAATGCAAATCGAAATGACAGCGAGATATTCCACATGCACTGGAATGGCTGTGTGACAAAGATGAGCTGTACCAAGCCCTGGAGAGGCTGCAGAGAAGCGGAACCCTCAGACGGCACGTGGTCACACAAAACACCTGCTCGGGAGGACAGAGCAGCCTGTCCACGTGATCGCCAAAAAGAGGAGCCAGCTTGCACGTTTGTCAGCTGATGAGGGGATATAAACTACGGCACGTCTATCATGGAATGTCACCCACCTGCAAGCGTGGAAGAAACTCGGACCCATGCCGCAGGTGGGTGAGCATTGGAGGCGCCATGCGATGTGAGAGCAGGCAGAGACAGAAGGATGGACGCCGTGCGTGATGCGATTCCATGGATGTGAGATGCTCGGAGTGAGCCCTTCAGCACATAGACTAGTGCTTGCTGGGACGGGAGGCGGGGAAATGGGGTGCGATGGCTGGTGGGTGCAGGATGCATTTTAGGGGTGATGGAGTATCCTGAAGTTTGACAGGGTCGATGGCTACACAAATATGTGAACATGCCGACCTGCCCTTCCCCCATAACCAAGGCATCGCAAGCTCTAAAAAAGTGAACTTTATTGTAGGCAAATTCTATCTCAATATCGCTGTTGCTTTTTAAATGAAGTTAGAACTGTATCACTGACATGCAGAAATGTTTCTAATTTCACTTTATTTACTTGATCAGTTTATTGGATGATGTACTCACATATCTGTTTTCTGATACCCAGTTAGCGCATGTTTGTTGGTTTAGAATCAGTAAGAAACTATATCCTATAGTAACGTGCACGCATTAATCAGCAGCTCAATTAAAAAATGATCTGGCATTATGCACACATTGTAATTGCACAGAGCACTGTGATTGCCATCAGCCACTGCTTCAGGATTTAAATCCCAGAGACGTAATAAACAGGAGGGTGAGGACAGGTCTGCTCACCTCCAGAGCGGTGCCATCTGCCTCTATGCGCCTGTTTTGGTGGGCTTCCGGACGAGAATTCTGCACCTGAGCCTTCTAACTCAGTTCCGTCCCTGAATTGAACTTAATATTAGGCTCACAAAACAAAACAAAACACAACAAAAAACTCTCTGGGAATGGGAGTGTGAGTCTCTACATCTTGAGACTCATGTAGTGTCTAATATTTATCTTGATTACAACTTGCAGGCAGAGAAGTCTCGTCACACATGCATCGGAACTCAGGGGCCATTTTCCACAAACATTTCAGATGAACTCCAGACACGCCAGCACCTGCCAAGAAGGCGGACCGCCTCCCCGGGGCTGCTGGCAACATACGGGGAGCATTGTGGGTCGCACTCTGCACCTGGAAAAGCTCCTGGGGACTCGAAGTCCCTTAGACGGTGGCTCAGGACAGAGGCGTGTAACCTGTCCCATGTCCCTCCTTTAACACTGAAGACCAGGTGTCATTTCGGAGCCAGACGGGATGCCATGGGACATCCTCGTATTCTCAGGAGCGCGCATGAGTGCCCCCGAGGGCAGCAGGAAACCGTGACTGGGGCTGGCCAACAGTGAGCCGCTCGGCACACGTGGACCTGGAACACACATCCAGCGATGCTGGTGCCTGCTCTCCTGGGCTCAGGCCCAGATGGGACATTTGGAGGACGGGCAAGTCAGAAGCGAGGAGGCAGACGTCACAATGACCAAGGAGAACACACATCGCCAGGCAAACTAAAGGCATAAGCAGTTCATGCTCCCTAGGTTTGAGCGGGTGGGGGAGGACGTACCACTGAGTGTGAGCTCCACGGAAGGGACAGGGACAGGAGGGACGGTCTCGGCAGAGGACGGCCAGGTGGGTATGCGGAGGATTCTCCTGAAAGATAGGAACAGCCATCTGTAGTGTTTCTAAGAATAGACATTTTCAAACACACACGATTAGAGAGGTAGGCGCTGCATACGTGTCACACGACTTCAAAAACTGTCAACGCATGATTAATCTTGTTTTGTTTACACAGAACCACACATGTGTGCGTGCATGTGCACACACACACACACACACACACACACACACACACGCACACACACAGTCTTCCCTTCTCCAAGATGACTTTGATGCCAAGGTGAGACATCGACTTATTTCATCCATAAATATCTGAGCGGGGACCTCTGGAGAATAAGGACTCCGAAATAATATAATAGTAGCATTATCTCGCTTATGGAAATAAAAATAAATTCTAGTAGGTATTCGACTGTCTCATAATATTTTCATTTATTTTTGGAATCCGCATGAAAATAATGTTCAAAGATCGTCGTTAGCAGCTGTGACCCTTAAACCTATATGCACACCCGACTTTCTTTTTTCCTTTGCAATTTTATTTGTTGATAAAACGGGGTCTTCCGATCTTCTGTAGGGCCTCTCGTGTGGAAATTGTTCATTGCATTCTTGCGGTATCCTTTAATTTGTCATCTCTCCCCGAATTTCCTGTGAATTGGTGGAGAGATCTAAAGACTTCATTTGAAATCAAATTTTGGTAAGACTAATCCTCCGGGAGAGTCGCCTGCCTCCCGACGTGAGGACACATGAATCGTTGTCTTCCTTTTGTGATGAACAATGTGAATAGGGGTGTTTATACCCTTGGCCTACAGTTTCATTCGGTGTCATAAAGTGGCGATAAGCTAATTATTCATTTATTCCTTCTTCATTAATGAGCCGAGACACTTCTATCAAGAAAAACGTTTCATCACATTGGTTTATGCTGTGATAAAGCTCATAAAAGAGAGGCGAGCTGAAAGTTTGACATTTTTTTTTAGTTTTTAGTTTTTTCTTTCTTTTTTTCTTTTCTTTTCTTTTTTTTTTTTTTTTTTACTAGTTTTCAAACTAATAAGTAGGTTTCCTAGTATCCCGACAAGGTGAACACGAAGTTTATTTATTCATTTATTTTAATCTTGGTGTGGATGAGGAGACTGAACCACAGCTGCTATAGCAAACCCACTGTGCCTTATGCTTATGGCTGTTCAGATTCTGAGCAGTTTCCACTGGTGTGACTCTCGTCAGTTTGGCTACTTTAATAATCATTTTTTTGATGGAAATATAACATGCATATATGAAAGCAACCTAGTTCGAGGCCCTGGGACCTTTAATATGTGCAGATGAGGAGCAAATGTGGGAGGAGACTCTCCTTCCGTAACTCCTGAAGGAGTGCTCCCGCTTTCTCCACAAAGAACCGCTGGGGACGTTTTCTCTCAGACGATCGGGCTTTGAGTTTTTACCTCACACCCAGAGAACTTGTGGGGAAACAAGTAACGTTCCTCTCTGTTTGGTCGTGAAGCCACCCTCAGCCCATCCTCACAGGGTCCAAGGGCACACGGGGTGTGGGGGGTGACGTCACTGTTAGGGGAGAGGATGAGGGTGACACAGGTGTCTGTGTCTCCACGTCCTTCGTGGTGTCTGTTCACTGCCCAGGTCTGCACCCACTATGGCTTTGCCCGGAGAGCTTTCCCATCAATACGACACTCTCCTGGACACGATTCCACATCTCTCGACAGTTTTACTGTTCATCCATCCATCGTCGTTTTTCATACTTAAGCCTAAGAGGTGAGTGTGACAGGGAAGCCCTGGGAAAGCAGGGGACAGAAACAAAGCTTCCCTTCTTAGCTTTAGCATCTGAGAAAAACACGCCCCCCTGTCTCCAGGGAGCAGTGGCCACCGCGTCTTCATTCTCCAGGGACAGCGGGCCAAGCTGGATGGTCCTTCTCTCTGTCGTAAGCCCCCAACTGAACATCGATTCATCCACGAGGATGTGGAGCTGATGGCACGTGATCTTCTAGATCCAAACCATCTGGTTTTCATTCTTAAAGACAATCTCTGTCATCACTGCTTCTCCTTGCAGAGTGCGCTCAGAGTGAGGGAAAGGACCAGATATTCTGGGTGATTTGTCACCAGATTGCTGCGAGTTTAGCTGCGAGCCCTGTGTACAAGATGGTTCCTGGCCTTGATCACATGACCCGGCGTTGGGCGATCCGATTTTCCGTTTATCCGCATTAGGACAGCTGGAGATGGGCCAGGTGAAAATTCAGTCTGTGAATTCTGCACCTTCTTTCTCTCTCACCCGTACCCTTCAGGAAAGTAGAGGATGCAAAATGCCTCAGGAAGGATTTGTAGATTGATTAATAAGATGAGTGACTGATAATTATATTACGCCTTCCGGAATTGTTTTTCTTAAGGTGGCTGATATAACTATAATCTAAAAAAAAAAAAATGTTTTCTTAAACTATTTCAAGAAAAGCTTGTCTAGCAGAGAAAATGGTTTAGTATGTAAATAGTCACCTGTTTTGTTTACTTGAAAGAAAGGTACGTTTGTAACCCATGCTCTTTCTGGCATCGGTCACACAGAGGGGACTCCACCTGTGTTTTTGTCACCTGCACTGAATTTCCTTTTTCTCTGTCATCTTGGTTTATCTCTGGGAAAATACAGATTGCCTTTTACTGATTGATGCCATTTTTCTCACAACTTGAGGTCTCATGAGGACTTTTAGATAATAGAACTGAGGGACTATTACAGTTTCAATGAATGCCACTTAGTTTCTCTTTAAGAATACTGAATAGCGATTCCAGTTCTACAAGAATAATAGTTGTATGTTATGGGTCACGGATTTTGGTCACTTGGTAAAAAAAAAAAACATATTGAATAATTATGTTAAATCAAAACATAAATGTTTGGTTCTTGGCCTCACGGTCATTACCATTTATATTATTTTTCTCTCTCCTTGGTATTTCCTGTCACTTCTTGTTCAGCTTTAATGGAATGAAGGAACAGAGCTGAGCGCACAGTCTGGGTGTGCCACCCGGCCCCTCCTGGTCTCACCTGTCCCGTGGCCCCTGCTCGCCTCAAGGTCAATTTCTCCAGTGTAGAATTTTCTTCTCTGGAGCTACATTCCCAACTCTTCAAGAATCTTCTCCATCTGGGAGGGTAGAGACTCCAAACCCAAAAGCTCACCTTTTCCCTCTTTAGCCAAATTAAATTAGCAAAGGTCAACAATAGAATGAAAGTGGATAAAGTATAACGTGTTAGTAACTTATATACTGTTTGCGAGAGTCCCAATGCATTGATCAAGGTGTTTTGGCTATACATATCAACACGTTTTTAATATTTATGCTGGTATTTCTATCTCTGGGAATGCAGCCGAGGAAAATAAGCAGAAATGTGGATACATATGATTGTAAATTTTATTCATTATGCCTTTATTCTAATGGGAACATTGGAAAGAATCCATAGGTCCGATGATTGGATAATGGTTTCCTAGACATTCATAATGCGGGAAATAGCAGCTATACGATATATTAAGTAATGAACAGTGAGCACAATCCATCTACGGTAATGTCTGATAGTGAACGTGTATGTAATGCACACACACAAAAATGCACACACAAAAATGCACACACAAAAAATGCACACTCACAAAAATGCACACACAAAAATGCACACACAAAAAATGCACACACAAAAAAACCGATGTGAGGTAAGTTTATCACTCCTGGAAATTGGGGTATCGTCCGTGGTCATTTTCTTCTGCACGCGTGTCTTTAATTCCGCGTTTTATAATTCCGATAAGTTCAATGTCATTGGACGACTGCGGGGGAAGGAGCGACCCCGCAGCCTGGAGGCGCGTGGTGTTTGGAACCCATGACCCGCTTTCTGGAGCCTTCTGTTCCCATTCCGGCAGCTGGAGCCCCCCGCCAGCCCCTGGGGGCCCCCGGTACGTGTGTGGACGCTTTCAGGGCTGTTTGGAGGCGGAGTTAGTGCGTTTTAGAGCGTGCTTGGGGACGGCCACCCTTCCCCAGCCCTCTGCGGCTCCTACAGCGTGTCCTGCAAAAGCCACAAGGAGCAGGATGGGACGTGACGGACGCTGCCAGGAGCCCACGAAGCGCTCAGGGGCGTGGCGTGTCGTGTCGCCTGCGCTGTTCTCACGGGGCCGCCGCGGCCCCTGGCGCGGTGGCTTTGTTGCTGTTTTTCTTCGACCAACGAGCGAGGAACTCTCTGTCCGAGGAGCTAGACAACCTTCCCCATGTTACGTGGCCAGCAGGTGGCCAGGGCGGGACGCGCATCCCACATGTGTAACCCTTGTCCCTGTTCCCCGACGTTTGCTTGGGAATGAAGAAGGGACGCTTCATCTCCACCTCACCCCACTCTTGAGGGAGCGAGGGTGCGCCTGCACCCCACGGGAGGTGGGGGACGTAGGAGAGGGAGGTCCCGAGGCCTGGGGACCAGCCCTCCCTCCCCCCAGTGGCGCAAACCGCGAGCTTCGTGTCACCGCGCTGCTCTGGGGACCCGCCAGCTCCTGCTCTTCAGCAGAGTGCGCGCAGGGTCAGCGGACGCAGCCGCGGAGCTCGCCCTGGGGTCGCCCCAGAAGCACCGGTGGCTGCGACGTGACCGCGACCAAATCTCTCCCTCGACGTCTGAGCAACGTGTACAGCTTTTCTCACACATGCGCCTGCGCGCGCCCCCAAACCAGCCCAAGGACAGGCCAGCGACTCGCTCCTTCCCGACCGCGCCTGTCCCCACCTGCGGGGACGGGCCCCAGTTCTCAGCTCTGCCCGGGGCTCCTCCCCACCCCGCCCCGCCTTTGTGGGAATAAAACAGCGGTGTCGTCTCTCCCCGGTCAGGGGACATTTTTGCTCACTTCTTAGACATCTGAATGCTTGCAACAGCTCAGTGGCTTTCTCGCGTGTGGTGCGCTGGGGACAACGTGACAAAGCGCAGTCTGCGGCCGGGGCTCGGTCTGCACGGGGACCCTGGCCCTGGCCCTGTGTGAGCCAGCTCAGAGCGCTGTGCCTGCCCTCGGCCTGGGCTTCCTCATCCGCTCAGCGGCGAGTGGGCACGAGCTGTCCCCGATTGTCACATGAGCTGTCCCCGACTGTCCCACGAGCTGTCCCCGACTGTCACACGAGCTGTTACCGACTGTCACACGAGCTGTCCCCGACTGTCACACGAGCTGTGCCGACTGTCGCCAGGAGCGAGAGCCGGTTCGTCCGCATCTGGCGCCCGGCAGATGCGCGACGACAAACGTACCTAACAGAAGTGCTCAAAGCGTCTGCGCTATTGGACACCTGCGTCCTGGCTCAGCTGGCCTCCAGGACCACCCCACCGCAGAGGGGCGACCCCCCCGCAGAGGGGCGCCGTCAATGCCCACCTGCCCGAGACGGAAGCGCCAGGACACCGACGACGTGACTCGCTCACGGTGACTCCGCGGTAAGCGCGGTCAGCGCCCGCTTCCTTGGGGCCGGTGCCTGAGCGGTGCCCGCTGCGACGCCCGGGGGGTCCCGGAGGGAGGGGGATGGGGAGTCGTCTCATCCCAATGGCCGCGTTCGGCAGCAGCTTTGGGGACGTAAAGGCAGGACGCAGTCCGAGGGTCTGCAGCGTCAGCCAGCGTCGCGGGACGCCCTGCAGCCCGAGCAGCGTGGCCCCAAGTTCACGCCGCTCGTTGCCTGTTTGCAGGTGAGGGCTGGGGGCCCTCCGCGAGCCCGCAAACCCGCAAACCCACCGGGTCGCGGCGCCCATGGCTCGGCGCGACCGTCACGTCCCCGATTCGGCCCGCTCGGCCCGGCCTGGTCGGGCTGCTTCAGTCCGCTGCGTCTTGGCCACGTTCTCGCGTCCGTGCTAATGAGCGTGAGTGTCCCCGAGTGTCCCCGCGTCTTGTCAGCTCAGCCCTATGAGGCCTCTCCTCAACTCTTACGCAGAAGGCAGATCACTCGTGTAACTTATCTTCATGACATTCATGTCCGGACTCTGTGATCTTTTGGCTCTGTTTTATTTACTGCATTAGGATGACAAAAAAAAAAAAAAAAAGGAGATATATTCTGTGCCCATATAAATATGCAGGGGCCGACAATCCGGGGACCCACAAACCGAGGTACAGGAACAAAGCGAGGACGCGGGGCCTCCGCGCGCGGGGCTGGACGGTGCCGAGCGCTGCAGGAACCTGGGGGTGTGGGGGGAGGTGGAACCCCTGGGAATTGATAAGCGCTTAAGGCGCTGTCCCCCCCACCCCCGCGAGGAGCCCTCACGTCCAGCGTCTCTTCCGCAGAGGAAAACAGCGCTGTGTCTGTGAGCCCTTCGGGGTGAGCGCTCAGCTCGCGCCTCTGCATGCGTCACTGCACCGAAATAACTGTGTGCCAACAAAGCCCTTTGCCCCCCGGGCGCAGCTGCGAGCCGCCCTGGTAGCCGTGGGGGTGGCTGTCACCCCCTCCCGCCTCCACCTCCATCATTAGTCTACCGAGCTTCCCACCCAGCGGGTTCTGAGGCTCCGAGGCCTCCACGCGCTCTTCGCAGAGAGGTTCTTTCTATCTCTGATGCGGTGAGGTCAAGCAACACACCCCCCAAAGGGGCTGAGATGCCCCCGGGCTTCCGGCACGCAGCACCCCAGCTTCCCACCCGCGCCCCCGGTCTGTGCAGTCCGCTCCAGGCAGCGCCCATCACTGTCTCCCCCCTCACCCCGCATCCTCCCTCCCGGGTATCTGGTCTCCCAATCGACTTCCCCCGCCGTGCACCTTCCACAGCTAAATGCACGGCAGACGCTTCATCCGCACCCAAAGGTGGCGGTCAGCCTCAGCCTCCAGGGAGAAATCAAGCACCGCGACAACTTGAAATACAAATAAATGAGAAATCCTGCGTCAGATGCGTTTTCGGCACCGTTGGGATTGGGAACGGAGGGAAGAAGCAGCCTTCGCTGGGGACGGTGGCCTGTGCCCGCGCTCACACGTGGAGGTGTGTGTGTGCGTGTGTGTGCGTGTGTGTGTGTGTGTGCACGCGCGCGCATCGCTTGGGTTTCAACCACGTGCCAGCCCAGCGTCAAGATGCAAAGGGAGCTTTGATTTATTGCAATTTAATCGTAAAGCAGCAATTGGAATAGTTACGTCCAATTCACGCCCGTTGTCTCTCCTCGCTCTGTCTTGCTTTCCTGTCTATTGTTTAAATGTATCAATCTGTTTAAAACAAAGCACGGGCGTGCGTTCCACACGCAACACAGCACCTGTGTGCAGACTGCGCGTCCCAGCGTTTCCGGCAGAGTTTGGCACGTCTGCTGCTCGAGGCTATTGAGGCAGGGGGCAGATCTGCCAGGCTGGAGGTAAGCTGTGACCCACAGCGAGAGAGCGGGGCCCCTTCTTGGGGAGAGCACCCCCAGATCACCGCCTCAGCCGCAGTGCCCCCGCGCGGCCAGCAGGGGGCAGCAGAGCCTCGGAGTCGGCCGGGCCGAGAGCGCGGCTCACGCCTTAGTTCCCATCCACCTTCACTTGTCAGATGCCTCCTAAGTGCTTTCTGTAGAGCTGACCCTGCGATGGCATCACTTAACCCACGATCGTATATATTGCCAGCATCTCTCCCTTTTACCGCTTATCAGTGGCATTCATTCCGAGGCGACAGGGACCGCTGAGAGCTCGGGCCACCCTCTGCAGAAGGGAGGTATTCATGTACGGCAGACACACCCGGGGCGGGCGCAGCCACTTGCCTGAGACGAAGCGAATATAAGGGAAAACGGGGCAAGCACGCGGCGGAAACAACAGACGCTTTGGAGCTCCTTCCTTTGCTCTTCGCACAGCTCACTTGGCACCGAAAACAGATTTGTATTTTTTTTTTTAAAGAAGCATTTGCTGAGACGTCCGCCTGATTATTTGCCTGTGTTTAATCAACTCTTACCTGATGTCATGGTTTTTTTTTTTTTTTTTTTTTAAACAGCCTTCCCAGGATGTATCACTGGAACTTGACGTCTGGGGCTGCATTTCACATCGTGAAACCTCAGCCCGGCGGCACCCCGATGCCTTCGCTGAGATGTGGGTGGTCTCGCGGCTGGAAGGGACCCGTCTTTCTGGCAGACGAGACGTTGCTGCAAAGGGGGAGGCTATCAGCCTGCTGCGTGCAGGTCTGATTAGCTTGGAGTTAAACGGATGGGACGGGAGGAGGAGAAGCAAAAGGCATTTCCTCCCCTGAAGCTTTCCAGAGAGATCCCTGGGACGGTAAAAAGCGTGCTCTGTTTCTCACGGATTGTCATGACCGCCCAGGACTCGAGGTGGCACTGCGGAATCGCAGTGTACCTCCTGTGCCACCGTTTATTACCGCCCTTTCCCCCCCACGTTTCCCAGGGTGTCCGGGAGGGATGCTCGCATCAGAAAATATAGTGGAAAGAGCAGATATGAAGAAAAAAGGCAGTGTTTGTTCTCCATGAAGCCAGCGAGAAACCCTCAGCGCCCGAGGATGGCGAGCCGAGCGTGCATGCATGTGTTTAATTTTAGTTTCCATATGGAGAATGATTGCCAACAGAGTGTAACAGTCAGAATGTTCTAGAAGTACTTAATCGAACGGTGCCGCGGCCTTGGTGAATTACGCCAAATCGAAATGAGCTTTGCGTGAAACTTACTGGAGAATAGAAGGGGGCGTCATTTATCACGAAGCAGGTGCTGTGGGGGCTCAAGAAATAATAATAATATTTTCCCTCCCACCTTCTAAGTCCTTCTAGCTGGGCTAATCATCAGATTAACAGAGACAGACCCACAGGAGAAGGAAATACACTTTTGACACAGGCGCATGGGGACTTCACAGAAGCATGAACATGCCAAAGACAGCGAGGCAACGTTGGGTATATGCGACATTTTGGAGAAAGGGGAAAAGGGGGTGTGGGGGCGGGGCCTTAGATTTCAGGAGTGAGCATGTGTGATTGACAGGTGGTTGAGGAAGAGCAGAACACACCTGGCAGGTGAAATTTTGCTGGGCGACCTGGAAACGATGGGACAGGAGCATCTCCCTGACAGGCACCTGCCTGAGGCCCTGTTGACTGTACCTAATAAAAATTAGGCTAAGGCGGCATCCTTATTCTCTGAGTGAGCCTGTGTGGCCTCGGGGTACCTCTGCATGCGTTTCTGTATTTCCCTTCAGTGAAGAGGCAGTTCTTTGCCTGAGCAATGGCTGCGGGTTCAAACACAGGTGCGTGTATGTGTATACTTCCACACACCCCTGGACCAGGCGTCCTAGGCCGCACGAGGTCTTACCTAAAGCCGCTCTTGGCTGCTGGAGGGCAAACCCTCTTCCTGTCCCGGCAGAGGGAAAAGGAGGCGGGCACAAAACTGCAAAGACAGCCAGGCAGGGCTGTTGACAGCAGGCGGCATGTGGTCCTTAGCAGCGACAGCCAGTCAGCAGAAGGCTCTCCCCATAAATTCCTGGCAGCGGCGCTAGGAACGGGGTTTTCCTCTCTGGGTCCCTGGCCCGCGGGCTGGGAAGCCAGCGCGCCGCCCTCCTCCAGGTTCCCCGGGGCGGTGCTGGGCGCTGTGCTGCGCGTGTGTCTCCTTCACGGGCCTTGCTTTCATTATGTCCCATCCGCCTCCCTCCCGCTCACTCCTCCGCGAGCGAGTCCTCTCTTCCTTGTTTCCAACGCTTGCTTCAAATTCAATCTCTCCCCCGTCTCCACTCCCCCCAGCCCCCCACAGGCTGTTACGAACGGACCCCGTGTGCCAGCCCCCGTCCCAGGGCGGAGCTCCGGTCCCCCCCGAGTCGTTCACCCTCAGGAGTTACCCCCAGTTCGCCCACGGAGATGGCGCGGACCCGAGAGGCTAAGCGACCTGCCCAGAAAGGGGGAGAAATCCCAGTCGCGCCCCATCCGATCCGCATCCCACCAGCAAGTCCCTTTCGAGGCCTCATCGCGTCGCCGGAAATCCATCGAAAAAAGAAAGTCGGCGACAACGTGACGAGCTGAAAACGCCGGGACCCTTCGCCGGCTTCCATGCACTCACCGCCTCGTCGCTGTCATGAATCCGTTGATCAAAGTCTCCCTGCGTGCCTCTGGGAGTGACAGCCTCGGGGACACAGCCGCCTAAACCTGTCGTCACAATACACAGCGCTCATGGAGTGTCCCTGCGTGGCGAGAGGGCCCGGTGAAGCGCCCCAGCGACGCCCTTCAAGGCCAGTGCGCAGGGACATGGCCCGCACCTTTCCCGACTCACCTGAGCGCGGTGGGCGTCTCTCTCCATCACGTCCCCGGCGCGCACTCCTCAGGAGCCAGCTGCTCCCCGGCTGTGGGCGACGGAGAACGGGGGCGTCTGTGGCCGAATCCCAAATCGAAAGCCGGCCAGGTCTGCAGGCAAGGTCCTCGCGGACGCCAGTGGGCGGGGTGGGTCCCCGGAGGGGGGACGGACTGGAGACGCCTCAGGGTGCTGGGGGCTGCCTGCGGGCGCTGGACTTGGTGGCTCACGGTGACCACCGTGCCACCTGCAGCGTCCAGGCCGAGTCCGCGGTGGCTGCAGACCTGCCCGCTGTGTCACCACGAACCCGTGTCACCACGTGGCTCTGGCGGGCGCCTCTTCCAGCACGGAGGAGTCACCGGCGCGCTCATCGCTGGGTGCCTGATGCTTGGTCCGGTGACTTTCCTAGGTCACGAGGTTACTGCTCAGCCGCCTGCAGCCTCCTGGGAGGCACCGGGTGCCTGGGACGGAGTTACGTCCACCCACCCAGGGGGGGCGCATCTGAGCCCAGCAGGCTGGGGGCAGTGTCAGGGGCCCCCACACCCCAGGCCTCTCCCCGCGTCATCTAGTGAGTTTGGACGTGGACGGAGCCGTGGGTGTGACACAAACGGGAGGACATGGGAGATGGTGACTCCACCCTGGGTGTCTCCCTCCTGTTTACGGAAACCCCGAGCGAGTTTGTCACACTTGCTGAACCAAATGCGACATTTCCTTTTCCTGATCTACACGCGCGTGGTGTCCTGGCTCCCCCATTGCCTGGTGTGGCACGGAGACGTGGCCCCGTGACTTGTGCGACAGAGAAAGGCTCCTGGGCCCCAGAAGGAAGCTCTGGCTCCACACGAGACGCTTCCGGTGCCCAGAAGTGTCCAAGGGGGAAGCCAGAGCGAAGCCGCGACCCTGCGGTGCGCGCAGGGTCAGACGCCAAAAAGCAGATCTATGTTGAATTTCAGTGGAGAACGGTGAATATCGGGCAAATCCTTCAAACCTCGAGTCACATGTCAGCTCTTCTCTGAAGCCATCTCTAGTTTGCAGGCTGCTTCCTTTCGAGGGCGCGCGCATGGATGTGCGCGCGCGCGTGGATGTGTGTGCGCATGGACGGGTGTGCATGCATGGATGTGTGCGCGCATGAATGTGTGTGCGCATGGACGGGTGTGCATGCATGAACGTGTGCGCGCATGGACGTGTGCGCGCATGGATGTGTGCGCGCATGAATGTGTGCGCGCATGGACAGGTGGGACGTGTGCGCGCATGAATGTGGGCGCGCATGGATGCGTGTGCGCATGAATGTGTGAGCGCATGGACGTGTGTGCGCGCGTGGATGTGCGTGCGCATGGATGTGTGCGCGCATGGATGTGTGTGCGCGCATGGATGTGTGCGCGCGCATGGACGTGTGTGCGCATGGACGTGTGTGCGCGCGTGGATGTGTGCGCGCGCATGGACGTGTGTGCGCATGGACGTGTGTGTGCGCGTGGATGTGTGTGCGCATGGACGTGTGCGCGCGTGGATGTGCGTGCGCATGGATGTGTGCCAGCATGGATGTGTGTGCGCGCATGGATGTGTGTGCGCGCATGGATGTGTGTGCGCATGGACGTGTGTGCGCGCGTGGATGTGTGTGCGCATGGACGTGTGCGCGCATGGATGTGTGTGCGCATGGACGTGTGTGCGCGCGTGGATGTGTGTGCGCATGGACGTGTGCGCGCGTGGATGTGTGTGCGCATGGACGTGTGCGCGCGCATGGACGTGTGCGCGCATGGACGTGTGCGCGCGCATGGACGTGTGCGCGCGCATGGATGTGTGTGCGCGTGCGTGCGCCCCAGCCGGAGCGCTTCGGTGACCGTCACGCCGCAGCCGTTTCCCACCCCGAGTGTCCGTGGCTTGTTCCCGGGAGACGCAGGCTCAGCTAACTAGGGTCAGTCGCGGCTGTGACGCCGCGCGGGTGACGGCCACACCGCTCGCTGGTACCGAGGCCCAGCCCGAATCTGCGGATTTCAGTGCTCTCGAAGCTTCTGTCGGATGTGGCACCTGCCATGTCCACTCACGTCCCCCTCCCACTGGCCAAAGCGCGTCTCGTGGCCGTCCCAAAGCTGGCGAAGAGAGGGGCGCAGCCAGCGATGGCAGGGATCTTACAGGGAGCAAGCTCATCATTAAAACTGACCCTGGCGCACAACGCGGGTGCCAGGTCTGCGACGCAGCTGTCGCACGATCCCTGCCTGTGCAGATGTCACTGCGAGCGGCGGCCGCGCCATGTCAGACAGCACAGCGCCCCGCGCGTGGGGAGCCCCGCATCGGCGCGAGAAGCGGGTCGCCCGGGTCTGAGAGGCTGGGAGCGGATGAGCCCAAGTCCGGCTCAGTGTCCCCGTGGAGCGGCCGCATGTTTGGGGACGTGCTCAATGCACAGTGGTGCCCGTGCCTCGCCCTTCCCTGGGAGCGTCATGCCAAGACTGCAAGCGAGGCCCGCGGGGCCGGTGTCCCCGAGCGGCCCTGGGCGCGCAGCACCGGACCGCTGGGCTCTGTCTGGCGCGGAGAAGGGTAGGGACGCCGCCCAGCGTGGCCCTGGGGACGCGGCTCTTCACCGCGTTCGTCTATCGCCGCCGTTGGCTCAGAAGTCGGGAACCGTGGATTGTGTGACATTCGGGATGTCGCCTGTCGGAGCATCGTGTGTGCGCGTGCATGGATACTGCACACACGCAGACTACATGTCTGTGTGTGTCCGAACGCGTGCAGAAAAGGTTTTCCCAAATGAAGAAAAACTTTTTAAAATTATTATCCAAGCTGCTGGAACAATAATGCCAGCACAAGGCATTTGCGGAAAGAAGGATGAGCATCCTCGGAAAAGCATGATAATTCTCTCCGATAAAGAAGAATCTGCCGTTTTCCATGAATGCCTTTTTTTTTTCTTTCTTTTTTCCTTTTTTCCACCTGGAAACCTGGCTTTCTCCTTCTGGGGAGAAATGCTTACTCCAAGCCCCACGGGCATCTTTGAACAGATCGCTTCCTTTGATTTGTATGATCCGATGTCGAGGGATCTGCACTTAATTTGAGGAAAAGTGTATAGTTTTTTAAAAATTTTATTATGAAACATACGTCAGGAACCGTGGCCAGCATTATCAACATCCTATAATCAGAAATGGAATGTCGCCAGTATGGCCGAGGTCCCCTCGCCCAAACTACACGTCTGCATTGTCATATTCTCTGCTCCCTGTTTGAACTTGGTGTTTACCAAACCTACATACGTTACAGTTTTATTTAAAAGCACATCGATCGTTAAACACTGGATGATACCGTCTTCTTTATCTTTCAATATTAAAAAATGGACGTCAGCATTTTTTTCATGGACGTGACATGAATCCATGTGGACGTAGGTAGGTACCGTTCTCGCGTTTTCGCGATGGTAGCATGTCCCATTTTGTGAAAATATCACAAAATATGGGCTCATTCTTTCGTGAATGGGTCCATTTGTCATTTCCATGGGGAAAACGCAAACGCTGAATATTTATTAAACGCGTCCGTGTGTGAATTTGTAGAAGGATTTCTCCAGAGCATTAGGATTAAGAAACAGATTTTCTGGGCTGTCTGGTGTTTGAATCTTCGACTTAAGGTCACGTTGCCAAATTAATCTCCACTGTAACTATATAAAGCTGCGTGACCATCAAGGATGCAAATAATTTTGTGGTTCCTTGTTCTTCATAACATTTTCATTTGCGAGAAATGAATCATCTTTTTTTTTTAAAAAATGGTTACTTTGGATGTTGAAATTTTCTTCATGTTTACTTTATATTTATGTTCATTCCTTTTTCTGTGAATTGCCTGATTCTATATTCCAACCATTTTTCTGGCGAGTTGTTTATTTTTTCTAATTGACCTGTTATAATCGTCCTGTTTTGTCACTTTCATGCCTTTCGAACATCTTTTCCGAAAGTGACTGCGATCTTTTCACTTTCTCATGGTGCATTTAGATACGAAACTATTTTTTAGTCTTAATGAAACTAAATGGATCAGTCCATTGTGTAATATGAAACAAGCAATTCTAAACATTGTAAAGGTATTTTCTACAATTCCTTCCAATGTTTTAAAGTTTTTGTCTTTTCATGTTAAGTATTTGGTCTACCTGGAAATGGTGTTTGGGTAGGATGTTATGTATAATCTCAATGTCATCTTTTCGATGACGTGAGAGCCAGCTTTTAAAACCAAGGCTCCTGTGGTTTTTATTTCAAGCTTGCTCATTGTTTTTATTATTATTATTATTATTATTATTATTATTATTATTATTATTTACCTTTACTTGTTTTAGAGAGAGATGCTGAATTATTTTATGTAACAAAGGGCTTAGTTTCTCCTTGTCATTCTTTTCCTTTTCTTCATTATATATATATCTGAGGTACGTTAATGAGTGCATTCAATTGTTTGCTTTTCCTAATGAGCTATATTTATCATTATTTAATTACCTTTTCTTGTAGAATTGGACATTATCTCTTAAAGTTTTTATTATGTTTAGGTGAAGTTCTTGCCTAATGCATACTGTTTTATCCTTTTATGGTGCCTATTTCCTTATGTTCTAGATCTGTAGCTTATAAATACCCAGCATTTGGAATTGTACGACGTAAGCACGTACTTCTCTCTCCTCGTGGGGCACTCGGTCCCTCATTGCTGTGATCACTCAGTTTATTTAGACGTATTCCGCTGTTCTCCACGGTGTCTTCTATGTACCCTCTCTTACTTTTCCGTGGTTTTTGTCCTTTCATTTACGCAGAGCGTGTGGGGGCAGGTCGCAGGGGAATAAGGATGTGCTCCAGAGGCTGCCAGGGTGTGGAGTCCCATGTCACTGGGTCACCTGGTGGCTTAGTGCCGCGTGTGGCATCTCTGTGGCAAAGCTTCCTCATCTGTTAAGCGTGAGTGTGGTCGTGTATCCCACAGGCTGACTGCAAGTACTAAAAAAATAAAATACGTTTTGGAAATCGTCTCATTAATCCCAGTCTCATGGCAGGGTCCTTTAGTGTAACTTCTCCTGGGGCGTCCGTGGGGAGCTGGAGGCATGGCTGCAGAGCCGACGGGGAACACAGGTGTCGGGCTGCTCGTGGCCGAGCGAGGGTCCTGTTCTTTGCTGCTCACGCTCTTCCTAACGCTACTCGGAAGGTAAAGCATTGAGCAAGCATTCAGCATGTAAAATTTTTGCATTTACTTTTGCAACAACCCAGAGAGATCTTTTGATATTCACCCTTATTTCTTTCTTTTTGAAACATCTTTTTTTAAATTTTTTTTTGCTAAAAAAAGGATTATGCATTTCGTTGTGTCTATGAGCCCATAAGCCATGCCCGCTTGGAGATTGAGTTCTCTGTGTGTAACCTGACTACCTGAATCACCGCCTGTCTGTGGCTGGAGAACAGGGCTCAGTGTCCTGGGGTGGCCTCTGGAAGTGGCCGGTAAGACTCACGTGTACTTCCCAGCGAGCAGGTGCTTATCCACCAAGGAGATTTGTCCTCGGACCTGCCGTGGGGTCCTGACACGTCCTGGCAGGTGACGAGTCGATGGCAGTGTGTCAAGATGGCTGCTTCTCCTCTCACGGCTTCAGCTCGACCCCTTTCCTCGGCCGGGGAGCTAAGGAGAGAAAGCCCAGCATTCCGGTTTCCCAGTGTCAGGGCAGAGCCCCTGGCACTGCCCGGCTCCTGTGTGACCCTGCAGGCTCCACCGATCGCCTGTCCTGCGGTCAGGACCCACACGCCCGACGGCTGGTCGCTAAAGGCATGAAATGGCAGGTGACAATTTCTGCAGCAACAGAATTCGCTTATAGTTGCTCTTCTGACAGTCATTTCCTCAACCAGAGTGCCGTCCTGGGATTAAAACCATGAAATAAATATGCACTGATTTGCCTGATGCCAACAAAGAAAATATACAGCCGGTAACTAGTTTGCGGGCGTGAGAAAATAAAAAAAATCTCAACAGCCCAATAACTCGTGCGGTTTCTTCTTTGTTATTCGTCACGTGGAGAAACACGAATGCAAAGGCCTGACCTTTCCCAGGCTCAGACAAGAGTCCACGACGACCGCTAATGGCCGTGCGATTTAAGCTCTGCAGTGTAAGGACACATTTGTAATCACGTTTATTTTCCCCCCTAGAGCAACAGTGAGTAGCCATCTCCCGGCAGCAGATAGAAGACTAAAGCATCTCCTGGCTGCGGGCGGTGATCCCGCTCCCGTAATTAGGATTCGCGGGAGGGGCGTGCAGCGGGAGAAGAGGCTCTGAGCCTACAGGAGGGCGCGGGAGGGGGCGGGGACGAGGGGATCCAGGTAACAACAGTCCGTGGTTCCGAAGATGCCAGCTGACTCTTCGGCGTAGAGCGTGGGGTGGAAGGCGTGTAAACGTGTGTGCGTGTGCTGGGGACCGTGGCGCGGGTAGCCGTGTTGTGGTTGTAAAACTGGCCCGTGGCCAGACTCACTCTCGAGTCAAAGGTGGGGTGTCGCAGTGTCTCGTGAGGTGCCCTGTGTGTAAGCGGTTCTTCAGTGTCCCCCTGAATGTGCACAGCATCGAACATTCTCTCATAGGAAATAAGTGCCAATTTCCGTCATTCAGAAGATGTGAATTGTAGAAGCTCGTTAATTTCTCCTCTGATAGGAACTGGCATCCTTATCCTGGTGCCTGCAGTCTGGCCTGTCATCAGAATCCCTGCAACAGCCACGGGAGGGCGGGACACAGGGCACCGCCAGGTGCGTGCTGTCACTTCAGAGAGCGAAACCCAGAAAACACGAGTGCAGCGGGCGCCACAGTGCGCCCGACCCCTAACTACCCCGCTTCCTGCGTCTGCACACTCACACTCACACATTCACACACTCACACTCACACACTCACGCACGCTCACACACACTCACACTCGCACACTCACACTCACACACACTCACACTCACACTCACACACTCTCATACTCTCACACACTTGCACACTCTCACACTCACACACACGCTCACACACACTCACACTCGCACACTCACACACACTCACACACTCTCACACCCACACTCACACACTCGCACACTCTCACACATTCACACTCTCACACTCACGCACTCGCACACTCTCACACTCACACTCACACTCTCATACTCACGCACTCACACTCACACACATGCACGCACACATGCACACTCACACATACTCTCATATACACACAATCTCACACACGCACACTCACACACACTCTCACATATGCACACTCACACACACTCACACAGGAGTGGTCCAGACACTGGGGACCATGGGGTGTAGACAAACATGGACCCACCCTGGCCTTCCACTGGGAGGACCACCACCCAGGAGGAGAGACAGACAGGTGACAAGAAAAGTCTCGTGGCTCCGAGATATCTCTGGGACTGTGGCATTTAAGGTCCTTTTGGTTCAGGATGAGGACAAGGGTCATAGACGAGGCATCTAACAAGCCGAACTGTCTGTGTCCTGGCAAAGCGGACCAAATGTGATAGTCTGAAAAGACACAGGGCTTGGAAAAGCAGACCCGCTGTGGAGTGCAGCTCCCAGGTGTGCAGGTCCCAGGTGTGCAAGATCCCAGGTGTGCAGGTCCCAGGTGTGCAGGTCTCAGGTGTGCAGGTCTCAGGTGTGCAGGTCCCAGGTGTCCTATGGTCTTCAGGTGTCCAGGTGTGCGACACAGGGCGCAGGTTCCCAGGTCCGCCATGTCTTTTTTCTCTCAGCCAGGTGGAGTCTCCACTGGCCAGTCAAGTCTCAGGAAGCACAGCGGGTACTGGAGAGGCGCTGGCCTCAGGATGCTCAGGCGAAGGTTGACCAGATGGAACCCATGGGAAAACTATTGGCTCTCGGCTTGGAGGGAAACTTGTCCCAATGCCCTCCCCGTCCTGGGAGGCGGTGTGAGCAGCTGCCCCATCCCGCTCCTGGAAGGGACGTGTGTGTCCTTATCCAGCAGCTCTGGCGTTTGTCCAGCTCACGACCACACTTAGCAGCAATATTAATTTCAGTTTCTCGCAGTGGCAGCTGTGAACAACTAAAAAAGGTCATTTTTCTGTACTTGAAATATAGAACACATATTAATTTTCCAGTAGATTAACTTAATGATCAGAGCTGGAAAAAAAAAAAAAAACACCACTTTTTTGGGGAGGAGAGAAGTCGTTTCCTTCCCCTGAATCCACCGATTTCATGCAGCGTTCTGCCCTGCAGACATTCCGCGGTCCTCGGCTGATATTTGGGTTTAGATGTGGTACCTATCGTTCTACCTGCCTGCGGTGACTCACATCATGCTTTGCGATGGCCTCCTCCCGGTGAGCAGGTGGAGGGCTGCAGAACACAGCTCTTGCGACAGGAGAGAAATATGAGTCACAGCAGCTCCAGGAGAGCGTTCCTACGTGCCCCCCAAATATTCTTCAGCTATCTAGAGGGTGTCCCGAAAGATAGCTGCTACCACTTACTGTCATTTTTGCCTTTAAATCTCTAGGGTCCTTATTTTCTTGATTCTCATTCTGCGGCCTGGGCCACCTTGACTTATTTGGAACTTTTGCTGGCCTCTCTCTCACTTCTGTAACTTCCTCAGTGTTGTAGGATGCTTGTACCATAAACACTGTTCCCATTTTGACCATGAGGACGAAATGACGTAACCGTTTGGATCAAATTTACCACGAGCTATTGAGACTAGGTTCTCTCAGCCACTACAGATTAAAATAAATAATGAAAAACAGGCCTAAGGAGAGTGACATAAATAGAATCCGCATAGAAGTGTCCATGGCGTGTTTAGAATTGTCATCACAGTGATTTGGAAAACCGGGAGACAGTCACGTGACGGACAGCAGCTCCCAGTTCTTTCAAAATGTGATTCTGCCCTTATGTGGGGTTGAGCTACTTCTGTCATCTTTTTGTTAGGTTCCTTTTGGATGATGACATGATCGGCCTGTGGCACGACTCGTAAATTCGTGAAAAGATTCTAGCACGTCAGCCCCACAGCCGCGAGCAGAATACTTGCATTTAGTTCATTGGAATCTTTCTTAAGATGACGGAGAGGATAGAGATCAAAAGACTTTTCACCAAAATCGAAAATGAAGAGCCATCGCTGAGTCATGGATGGGGTCCCCTCTTCCTGTGGGGACATTTTGAGTTTGTTCTTCCTCCTATCTTTCTAAATTGTGCTTTTTCTTTCTCCCTGAATGCTGACTTTACATTAGTGTCTATTACCTCTACTTCTAACAACATTTCTATTATTTCCTTAATGTATAATATATGATTAGTCTTTAAAAATAATATTGCCTTAGTTTTTACTATACTTTACAGACCACCCAACTTTTTGTAGCTAAGATGTGCATATTCTCTGCAATTTACAACCGTACTCCACAAAGTAAAACCCCACACACTGAAATTCCATTCTTCACAATTGTAGATTTTCCAGTATTTGCATCTCTAATTCTTTTATTGTTCTTTTGTTGTTTGCTTGTCAGTTTTGGCCCCACCCAAAAATCCTTCTGGGATTTTGACTGGGCTTGCGTCAATTCTACGGATCATCTTGAGAACAATTTTCAGTCTTCTAAACTACAGATGCAGGATATTTTATTTAAGTATTTTTTAATTTCTTTGTGGCAGGTTTGATAGTTTTCGGTGTTCAGGTCTAACGTCTAAAATCGTTTTTGTATATAGGGCAAATAAAATATTAATATCTTTCATATTGACAATATCTCCACAAATTTATGTGAAAAAGAAATACACACCAATAGAAATGCTAGCTGAAGGATATGAATAACCATTTCTCTGTAGAAGAAATGGAAAAACTGAGGAGCAAATGCAAATATTGCTGACGTTCTGTACCATACAGGTGGCTGGTCAAATCGAGGATGTTACAAAAAAAAATGATAATACATGTTGTCAATGGCAGTGACATAAAAAACGCAATGCTAGAGGCTTTCATGAAGGCGGCAAACCAGCGAAAACTTTTTGGAGAAATAATTGGTGATATTTGTTAAAATTCTTGACCAAGCAACACCGTTTATATAAAAACCTGCCTAAAGCAATAGAGATATTTTCAGACATGAATTTAATTTACTGTATCAGAAAACCGTTAAAATGTCAGCATCTATCGAAGTGAATTTTTAAATGTGGCGCATTTACTGATGAAATATTATGTCATGAGTTAAAATTACGTTGTAGAGCGACATTTCGTAGCACAGTTATTTGCTCTAGAAGAAGCACATTTGACAACGATGTGTGCTGTATGATCTTTTTCTGAAAAAAAAAATCAAACAATAATAAAGAGGAAAATGCCTTGGTTTATAATAAATTGCAGAGGGAAAGGCTCGTTGACAGGGTTGTGGGTGATTTTAATTTTCTTATTATTGCTGTCCTGTACGTTCCCGTTGATGTGGTGTACATAAATTAGTTTTGTATTGGTAAAACAATCACAAGCAAAAACAAACAAATAAAGCCCGGAGCTGAGCAGAGCTGGAGGCTATAATATCTTCTGTGACAGTGGTGTCCTCGCCAGCCGAAATAGCAAGAATAGCCATCTGGAGCGGTGACTCTTGACAACATAGGCACTAAAAACCTAAAAGCCTTTTCAAACTCTCTGTGGATCATTTATTGCAGTTTAAGTTAGATAACTAAGTGATTCCTCCCCGGTTATGGGTTAAACAGTTGGCCTATCTCAATCAATCAGAATAGAAATTATTATTAACGAATGGACTCATTCATTCAGCATATAACTAACATTCACTGAGTCTCTGCTGTTGCATCTTGCACCTTACGACACTTAGGACATCTTATGCACTTAAGACAAGTATGATTGGGATTTGCATATCAAAGCAAATCATTGTCGTGCACCTGGACTGCTCAATAAAACTATATTTTAAAGTAGGATGAAATTAGCAGGTTAACTTCAAAATCGTCCTAATAAAGAGCTGCATTATTGCATTCAGTGTACTCTTTCTCACCTTGGGTAAAAACTTTTTAGGATAAGTTTTCCACAGGGCTACACATAAATGGCACCCATGACGTGTGTAATTCGGCTAGTGTAGATTGTTCTTGCTGATGAATGGGAACCCTCACAGGACCCTGATGGAACCCTCAATTCTTTCCTTTTATGTCCTGCTTTGAATGACCTTCACATGTTCTATGTTTATTTATAAACAGTGGAACCAGAATACAGTTTCCAAAATTATGGAATCAAAAATTAATTGAGATTGAAGGCACGAGATGGAAGCCATTATTTTAAATAGAAGCGGTCACGTTTTCTATCAGGAGACAGAACCATCGCCTGGGCAATGTGAGGGGGAAAGAAAGTACACGAGACTTTGAAAGGAGCACGGGAATTCAATCACCAAGCTCCTTCTTGGTTATAAAATATGAATTCCTCTAATAGGCCCTGTTATCTTTCCATATCTCTGCAAACTCCCCTTTGGTTTATATCATGAGATAAAATGTCCATAATGTACTCATAAGTTTGATGTAGGTATAGACGATCAGAGATTTTTTCCCCCTAAGCTAAGAGCTAAAATGAGAGGACTCTTTCTGAGTTTCCTGTTTAACCAAAACAGTTCAGCAGTGAGGATGGCCACAGGCTGTCTTCGTCTCTTTATACTCAAGAGGTTTAAGTTCCCATCTCTCTAATCATAGCACTGAGGACTATAATAGACTTTCCTGAAAGAAGATAAAAAAAAAAACTCTCCCTATCTTTTTTATGATAAAAATTCAGTGTCACATAGAGCTAGACATGCTTTTCAGGTTTCCTGGAGGAGTCCAGCTCTGCGGAAGGTGAGTGATTTGACAGGGCAGTCACGTGCTGTCTTGGTAGAGAGAATATCTGAACCCTACTGCTCTCTCTGCATTACAGAAAACCCAATGGGTCCACTGGGCTTTTCCTAAATGCAGTGCAACTAATAACACTGATGAATGTTCGATGAAGTTTAATAGTCAGACGTCACTGCTTTGACTTTATAAGACCCCAGTTTGTGAACTGGTTTGAGACACCCGTGTCCAGCGGAGATTTTGGTCACCGTCCTGAGTTGGTAGTCCAGGTGTGTCAGACTGGAGAGGCGGATGAACTGGACTTGCTCAGGGCAGCCGTTAGGTAAACAATGAACGTCCTGCTTCTACTTCTTATGCCTCCCCATTGTCATTTAATCCCTTTTAAGTGTCTGCCCATTGTCATTTAATTACTGTTAAGTACAAAGTCTTCCCCATGGGGGATCCTGAGGAGGAGAATTGCATCTCAAGGCTCTCCATCATCGCTGGGGGCGGGTGAACTGATAGGTCAGCCAACAAAAGATGACCTCCACTGCATCCCCTTCCATCATGCTCTCATTCCGTTTTCGTAAATGGGACGTCAGAACATCAGTTTATACCAGGAATTCAGTGGTGTTCTTCTCATCCCGGTTCAGTGCAAACGATGATGATAATCATCGTGGGATTAAGGAGAGGGCAGGACCAATTTCTCACACTAATGGGATGCCATGCCATATTTATGGGACAGGCTAATGGTATTGTACACTTGCATACAAGGTATTGTATAAGTATTATTTTGTAATATAAGCCTAAAGTCTTTTAATATAGGAAACAAACGCATAGAGACACGTAGAATTAAATCGTCTGCGTTTAAACTAGAGCCCTTTTATGAGAGTCAAGGGGGAAATCTAAGAGATATAATTGGATAGTATTGTCTACACAGGCCGGGCACGGAGAGATGGGACACATCTTTACACCAAGGAGAGCCATTCCATTTATTTTCCTTAAGAGATTTTCTTTTATATTTTTTAATGAACAATTTCCCCAATCGTTACAGCTGCCAGTTGCCAAGGGGGCAAATACTGTTTCATAAAGAGCCATGACCATCACCAAGAAGTACAGATAGGGTGAAAACCTCCAAATGAAGCTAAATAAAGTTGTATTTCTTCTCCTACTATAAATATGCATGTTAAGTGATTGTTTAAACTGATTAGAACTTGGAAAAAGAATTCCTTCCATAATAGGGTCTGATGAGAAATAGTACAATAATTACGCTCTGATAATTACGCTCTGACGCCCTTCCTGTCTGAGCCCGCTCACCTAACTAGTTTTTTTCCAAATGATACATGGAGACATTGTGGCGGACGGGTGGATGGCTACTCCCCACTGCTGGCACTTTGCACTTTGGAACAGAACTGCAGGTGCACGGGGCAGAAGGTGTTATCCACGGGGCCAGGGTCCCTTACCTGTACGAGCTGTGCGGTGTTCTTACCCAAGTTCACCACTAAAGCACCTGAATGCGGTGAGATGCGTCTGTGTCTCATGGGGCCACCCAAGATGCCCAAAGAAAGCATCACTGGTTTTTCTTAGTGCACCAAGCAGTCGCCTTCAAGAGATCCTGGTTTTGCTGCTTAAAACCGGAGTTGAAGTTTAAGGCCCGGGGCTGGAGGTGGGTTGGGGGAGGGGCGGGAGGAGGGCGCAGTGTTTTTCTCAGCGAGCGGAGAGGAGCAGAGCGGTACCTACCCATCCCGCTCTGCGTCTCCATCCCGCTTCGCTTTCCCGTGAATTCCCGGGAGCCGCCGTGCCTGTTCCCAGCCGCAGAGCCTGTAACCTTGTCCTGTCTTTGGACAGCAAAGGCGGCGGCTCTACGCCTTTTTGGTCCTAGGTTATAAACTGCTCCAGGGCACGGCTTCTGTTCGTTCATTCACCTCGAATCGGGCATCGCGCCGGGCAGAGACAACTCAGCCCTCCGTCCTCTCTGCGGGCGACCTTCCACGCTGTCCTTCGTGACATGGACATGGCTGTGCACGTAGGAGTTTCAGACTGGAGCGCTTGCTGCCAGCTCGGTGGCTGGTTCTGTGTCGCCGGCTCCCCAGCGTCAGACGGGCTGGCATTCCCGGAGGTCGGTCTCAGAACTCTTCCTTGAATGCATGATCCTGTCACCACGCCATGGCCTTTTTATCCGGGGATGAATCTGATTCACAGTGGTCACCGTGATCCCGGGATGCCTCACGTGTCCGCCTCTCACGGAGACGCTATGGTGGCGGCTGGTAATGGCTAGGAGTGTTAGGAGCGTGGAGGATGCCACTGCATGGCCATCAGAGAAATGCTGGAAGGAGCTGTCCCCGTGTGCAGTGCTGCCTGTAGGTTTAATAGTCGCTCCGAAGGTTTTTCCTTAAAAGATGGTTCACCCCTTAGCGCTCAGGGTTGTGGGACAACGCCTGGGGTCACCCCTGCCCCAGCCTGGCTCCTCGGAGTGTGGCCCATGGCTTAGCGCCAGCAGCCTGGGCGGGAAAGGCCCGAGGTGCGCAGACACCTGGGTCCCCAGCTCGCGCGCACCCAGAGTTTGCTCCTTGCACTCTGACCTCTGGCGTCACCCCCAGCATCACTGGGCCCTGCCGAGGGGGCCGTGGGGAGCCCTCTGTGCCCCGATCGTGCAGGTGACAACGATGCCTTACGACTCCCTGCGTCTCAGGGCTGCGTTATTGCTGGTTTTGTCCTGTGGCTGCTTTTGAGCCAAAGCCACTGCTCCTCTGTTTGTTTAGCTCACTGTTCACACGATGTGACAGAGACGAACCTTTATTCCCCTAAAGGCGTCGTATATAGTTACCAGTGACGAAGGACCCGAAGACCCGGGCGCCCCCAGCCCTGGGCTGTGGCTCTGACACCTCCGTGTCCCCACCCACGCGTCACGTTAATGCAGATGGCGTTTTAAACTCTGGAGCGGGGGCATTCGAACACCTGTTTAAACTCAGTATATGCACCGTTAACAATGCCAGGCAGACACACAGCGGACGGGGCGACGAAGCGACATTATAACCACGTGGATCCTGGGGGGACCTTGTGCGCGGAGTTGAAAGGGGAGACACTGTCCTCACGCCCCCTCCCCCTCCCGCTTTGATCTACCTGTGTGACGCGTTTACCCACGGGGAATGGGCTTGTCTGGTACCTCTTCTCCTGTATCCAGGCTGATACATGATGACAGTGTGACTTTAAGCCCCGCACCAGTGACGGAGGTGGTGCAGGTTGGTCCAAGGAGTCAGGGGTGACATTTAGAGACAACCAGGACGCATACACAGTTAGGTCAAGCTTCAGAGTCACCTCGGTGGCTGTTGGCCATCTCCACACAGGACAAAGGTGAATGTTCGAAACTTATGTATACAGTTTCCGGAAAGTTTGGAATCAAGACCTCAGTATCTACAGAATATAGTACAAACTCTTCCTTGTTCTCTTCAAATATTATCTCGAGGCGCCCACATCATCATCGAAGACATGGCTCATTTACCTTCCAGCTGCTAAACTCAGACTTGAAGCCAATTCAGAAAACAGAAGAACGCGAATCCGCTAGATCGATTGATCCTGAGGAGGATCCTCTAAGAAACATTTTAAACTCTCAAATATAGTCTCATATTAAATAATAAAAATAAAATATACATGGGAATCCAGGTCCAATTCGGGGATCACAGTACATTTCATAAAGGACATAATTTATTTAATAATGAAAATAATTATGCATATGGATTTATCAAACATATTTCACACATGCCTTTATACCAAGAGATATATATTATTATATTATTTATTTTGTGTATTATATTATTTATTTTGTCTAACAATCCTGGAAAGCAAAACTATGTTTATGTCCATATGCCCATGTGAGAAAAAATAAAACGGATCCTGCCCACTTTCACACAGCAGGTAAATAGCATAATTAAAATTGGACACTCCAGGGACTATGCTCTATCCACTGGGTCATATTGTCACCTTAAAGCAGATATTTATTCTTAAACATTTCATCTTCCCTAATCTAACTTCTAGGTGTTCATACTACAGAAATAACCATAGATGTATTCCAATAATTAGCGCTAAGCATGGTTGGACTCACATTTTAAAAGCCATAATAAAGTAGAAAAAACAATGCTAGTCTAAAAACAGATTAATGATTAAATAGAGAATACAGATCCATATTATTTTATCTTATGGAACCAATATGAATGAATATTTTAGAGTTTTGTAAAAAATGCTTTCAATAAAATGCCAGATGAAAAAAGCAGAATACAAATACTACCTATGGTGTCCGAACATATATAAACTTGGATACATAGGCACACGAAAGTGGCTTAGCGCATATCCCAAAACATAACCATTAATCGTTATTGGATTGTGACCTTATGGCATTTTTGTCACTGTCTTCTTTTACTTTTTTTTTTTTAATTTTCAAATTGTCTACCATGACTGTGTATCACTTTTAAAATGAGATCCTCTTTAAATTAAAAAAATGGGTCTGATTTTCTTCATATCTGGTGTTTAAAGTTAATGAGAGAATTATGACTCATGTTGTTCTTTAGGGTGAAAATATAGCCATTCAGTCAAGGAAGGCCCCCCCAACTTCCGTCCCTGGATTTCCATAAACGGACGCTTCCCACCCGCGTCTCCCGCCGCCTGCGTTCTCCTGGACCCCTCCGCCGTGGGTCACCTCACGGCTAGTAAACCCACCCGGGCTGCTGGCACTTAGAACTTCCCGATTCCAGCGACACTGGTCTTCTTTATTATGTTCAGCAAGCACCGTAACAACCAAAGCGTTTATACCAGTGTGTCTCAGGGCCCGAATCAAATTCAATAACTCTCAAGTCAGACAAGGTGCAACGTTCTGTCAAACTTGACCTCCGTGACCTTTCATGGACACAGCACTCGTCAGCGAAAGAGACGATATTGATCATCTTCTCCTTGTTCGGGAGGCAGTTGGTCTTCTTGAATCGTACACAGGAGGGACCTTTGGAAAACCTATCTAAGCTTTTGGACCGGTATCGGATTGCTGGCGACTCACAGGTTCTTTGGGGACAAGCATTGCCACCTGATGACCCCCATAGCATATTTGTCCCAATTTTAAAGCTGTGAGTGTAGTCTCAGCGCTTGGTTCCAAGTACCTTGATGCACTGTTGGACCTTGTTCAGTCGGACACAGAGATGGCGTGCCTGTGAATCTGTATGCACGAGCCCTCGGGAAGCTGAGGTGGGGACATGCCAGGGATGACCCCCTCGTCGGGGACACCGCAGAGCTCCCGCCACGTTCTTCCCAGCAACTGCAAATCTATACCATCGACTGCTTATCCGCAGTGGACCAGGCACTGCTCGCAAGGCTGGACGGGCAGAGTGATGGGGCCAAGTGCTTGCTTCAAGGAGCCCCTAGACGCTTTCTTTCCAAGACCTGGAGTGCAGGGCTCATTTTTGCAAAATTTCAGATGATCACACAACCACCCGGAGCTGTGCCTCTCGAGGCAGCGCGCAAGGTGCAGGCACGAAACGCGCAGACGCAGAGGGCCCGGCCTGGGGTGTGGGCGGAGCCTGTTCCATCCTTGCTCTCCTATCCTGTCCCAGCCATCCCCATCCCCGGAGGCCCTTAGTCCCAGTCCTTAGGTCCCCCTCCCCCCAAAGCTGGACAGCCGCAGCGACTTCCGCATCACTCCCCTGACTCCAGCTGTTTCCTGTAAGAAATTCCACGCCACGATGTCAGACTGTCTTTGCTGAAATGCATGTCTGATGTGTATTATTCTTGCATAAAAACATCTGATGGATTTTCACACCCGGAGCATAGAAAACTGCGGCGTTTCTTTAAATACATGTCTATAATTTGTGTGTGTGCACGTTCATTTGTACACACCAGAATCGTGTTTCTTCTCTACGTAAAATTTTGATGATGATTTAAAGTAATACTTTCAATATTTCCCATGCAATTTGATAATCTTCAAATATACAGTGTTTTTGAACCATTATGCATTATCCCATTCTATCTATAATGTCACTACAATATATTTAGTCAACCTACTATCAAAGGACATTCATTTTATTTCAATTTTAAATAGCGTAAATAATAAGTAATAAAGATCATTATGTTAAAACATAGAAATTATATAAAAACCTTACTTTAAATCTGTGGTCATTGACTTGGAGAGAATCAACAGAACAAAGAAGAAAATTATTTTTGTAGAACTGTGCATTTTCCAGCATATCTGGTTTCTAAAGCCAACATTTAATCATTAATTTGCAACTGGTTTTTGTCGAAAGTTCTGTTTCTGGAAATCAGCAAGGGAGCATTTAACTTTCAAGGACAAAAACATGCTTTGGGGGCTGAGTTGGGGACGCAACACGTAGCTTTTAGCGTGCCATGCAACATCTTGGAGTAATATGAAACATTAATTTGTCAGTGTGAAGCAGATAATGGGATGAATTCTCAAATTGCTTTTCACAATGGCAATCACAGAATAAGAATCTCGAATGTGTGACATCCTTTATTGCTTCTTTTTAGGAAAATCACGGAATAAAACATTTGGTGGAGGAAGGGTCTTTATTAGTATAATATTTGCTAGCAGAAGCAGATTCTCGAAGAGGCTGATTTTTGCTCTCTGCAGAGCAGTGTGCCAGGGCTGCCTGTGTGGCAGATATCTGCTGAAATGGCGTTTGCAGAAGGTGCTAGAATGAAGCAGATCGCATTGAGAGGAAAAGCACGTTAACTTCAAGTCCACTAAGGAAGATTGTGATAAAGAACCATGTCTGGACCCTCGAGCTTCTAGTCTAGTCTGACTCCCAGACGAGCTACAGAAAAGATAATAAATGCTAGCATGAGAGAGAATTCGCGATACAAAATCTTTTCTGTCTGTCTGTCTGTCTGCCTCAGCTTGGTCTTTTCTGCTCTATCGCACAAAGAACAAAAAGAAAAGTCGTTAAGTCGTTGCTAGGGTGTTGGAGACTCTGAGGCCGAGGCTCAGATTTTGAGGACAATCCCGTATTTGCCGAGTAAGCAGAACGGTACTTACTATTCTAAAGAAAATTCTTCCCGAGAAGTTGGCAGCACAGCTGTCACCTGCTCGCTCATGCGAATGGGGACTGCATTCCGTGCCAAGTGAGACATATTGGGCAGGCACAGGAAGGAGGACACAGTGGCTGAAATAAAGCCATTGATACATGGGTCCTTGGGGGAGGGAAGTTAGCGAGTGACCTCTGTGGATGGTTCAAAAACAGCTACTTCTTCTACATTAGTCGCAGGAAATAAACAACCATATGTTTTTGTTGTCTGTTTCTAGAAATCTGAAATTTTAAATATCACGTTGGACTTAGTAAGATTTCGCTTTAAAGTATAATTCTAAAATAAGGAATTAGGTATTCCCTTCACTTCCTGAGAATCTCTCCTGCTTTTGTTCATTTATCTCAGGTCCTGTATGTTTCGTTTCCGTTTTGCTTTTTCATAAGAAAAAAAAAATTCTCACGATCTCGAGAAAAAATAATGAAAAAGAATAGCAAAGGCACAAATTAGCTTGTCAGCTGGTTTGTCCCTAAGACACAGAGACTCACTATACATTACTTAAGTTACAAATCCATGTGGCTTTTCTCAGTGAGATGTTTGTTCTCCAGAGAACAAACAGACTCAAGGACGATGTATGTCAGAAAACGATATACTTTTTTTTTTTGCACTTGTTATTGTGTTCAACTGTGACAAAAAAAAAAAAAAACATTTGGTATTTTTCATTACATTCTGCTTCACATGCGCATTTGTGCATGAATGTAACATACACAGATACATGCTAGTTCATAACAATGAAATCATGGCCTGGGGTTGTGTTTACAGTTCCATTGTCAGCTGAGGTGTAGGTCCCTAAGTGGAGGGGCCCTTAATTACAGTTGGTCACTGATGGTCGCTGAGAGTTTAGGTTCTTAAGTTTAACAAGGAAGTGAGCCGCAGGCTTTCGTAAGTGTCCTCGTGGTGGGCCGAGTACAGTGAGCACTTTGACGAGAAGGGTGGCTCTGGAAAGCGTGCCTGTCGCCCAGAGCCTGTGTCGTGTGGACGGAAGCCGTGGTCAACAGCTGGGAGCAGAGCATGAGGCACCCTCGGTGCTGCCCAGCAGGTCACCGCGTCCCCTCGTTGGCTGTGAGGTGACAGGGGCACCGTCTCCTCCAGGCCACCACTGCTTAGAAGATGATGGCGATTTATTCTTCACAAGGAAAATAGAGATGTGCATCCTTCAAACAGTCTCTGACCCTCGGGACCAGTCTGCTGGCCTCGTGGGTCTGCGCTCAGCCCCCTTCTGCTCCTGCTGCACGTGAAAGAGCTTCTTCAAGGTCCCGTGAAGCCATGTTTCTCAATCTTGGATGCAGGGAACCTTTTCATACCATTTCTCTTTATAGTGACGCAGCAGGTGGCCCGCACGCCTGCCTGTAAACTGAATGAAGATGAGATATGTGGGGTCCAAGGATCATTTAAAGCTCGTTGTGGGTAAAACTAGATCTACTGAGAAAGGCTGCTCTATAGGACTGCCGTGTGTGTTTGTGCATGTGTGTGCACGTGTGCATGTGTGTATGTGCATGCGTGTACATGTGCATGTGTGTGTGTGCATGTGTGCGTGCATGTAATTGTAATAGAACAGCCAAACAAAGTCATCTTAAATCTAAAACTACAAGCTTTGATCCGTGACTCGCATTTCTGATATTTCCAACAGGACCCAGTTTCATGAAAAGCATGTCAGGCCCGTCGCTCCGGTTCTCGGCGATGCCCCCACCCCCGTCCTGTCCCCTCGCAGCCTTCGGGCTTTGGTGACCTGCCCACAAGAAGGTTCCCGCATGGCCACACGGGCCGCCCGCTTCTTGTCGCTTTCGGGGGTGGTGGCCCAGCCATGCTCATCCAAACCCAACCCTCAGCTTTGGGATTTTCAGGTGACTCTTGAATCCTTGTTCTCAGAGAAATGCCATGTGTTTAGGGCTCGTCTTCCGAGATCGGTCACCGTGACGGTGGTCGGCAGCTTCTTCTGCTGGCTTTAGACCAACATAAAGGTCCATTTTGAGTTGAGAGGTGAGGTCGGTTGCAAACAGATGTATTGTTTCTCTCCGATTGGCCAGGGGCAAAAGTAATTTTGGAGAGAAATTCAATGTCCATTCATGGTTCCATGATTTCGGTTGGTCCAGGATTTGGCCACCGCAGTCATCCTTCTGTCTGATAATCATCATTTCCTTCCTCCCCAGTGTCCGTATCACATGAACATGCAATGGTATTCAGTGTCTCTCACTTTAATAAAAACATTTTTAATCTCATTTTCTCCTCCAGCCAATCTTCTCTCCCAGATGATAAAACTTAGCGGTACTCACTGTCATTTTCATGGTTTTGTTTTCCCAGCAATCCATTATCCATTCCAGCCGAGCATCTTTTTATTTTAGGTACTAAAACTGTTCTTGTAAATGCCTTTAGTGTTGCCTAGTGTGATGGTTAATTTTATATGTCAGCTCGAATGGGTCAGATTCCACGTTATTTCTGGGAGTGTCTGCGAGGGAGTTTCTGGGTGAATTCATTAACTCAGGGCATCGCGTGCTCTTCGTAAGGTGCGTGGCCTTCATCCCATCCACCGAGGGCCCGCAGGGAACACAAAGCAGGGAAAGATGGTTTCTCCCCTTCCTGCCGCCCTCCCTCCCTTCCTGCCTGCCTGCTGAGTGGGGACATCTGTCTCCTCCTGCCTTGCCCTGGGACGCACACCAGTGGCTCTCTTGCTTCTCAGTCCTTTGGACTCAGACAGGAATCACACCGCCTGCTTGGCTGGGTCTCCAGCTACCAGATGGCAGACGGTAAGATGGAGAGAGAGAGAGAGAGAGAGAGAGAGAGACAGACAGACAGACAGACAGACACACTATTGGTTGTGTTTCTCTAGAGAATACTGACTAATATGTCTATTTTTCAAAATCCAATTTTTACTTCATTCTCTCTCCATCCCACACAATTTCTCAAGAGCATTTGAACAGGCTGATTTACCTCTTTTTTTTCCTTACAATTGTTTTTGCTTGTTTTCCCCCACTACCTGCGCCATTTTGAATTCCCATCGGCAACGTGTAAGAGCTTTATTTTCCTCAGTGCTTGATCTCATCAGTTTTTATTTGCCATTCTAATATATGTTTAGTGATATCTTGTTGTGGTTTTAATTTGTATTTCCATTATAACTAAACATGTAGGGAACTTTTTAAATATATTTACTTGCTATCTATTTGTCATTTTTGTTAAAGTGTCTATTCAAGCATTTTGGTCATTTTCAACATTGAGTTGTTTGTTTGTTTATTGTATTTTTAGAGTTTTTTATATATTTTGAAGATGAACCTTTTATAAAATATGTGATTTACAATTATTTTCTGCCAATCTATAGGCTCTCTTTCACTTTTTAAGACTGACTTTCAAAGACACAAGTTTTTAATTTTTATGAGTTTCGTTTGATCAAATATTGCCTTTTATGGGTCACACTTTTGGTGATGCATATAAGCAATCTTTGCCCAATCAAAGTCACAAAGATTTTCCTTTATACTTTCTTCTAGAAAGCTTTGACATTTCAATTTATGACCCATTTAGAGTCAATTTTTTATGGGATGCAAGATATGGATTGTTTTTTCTTTTTCTTATAGCTGTCTAGTTCTTCTAGAATCATATTTAAAGACTAACATTTCTTTGTTGAATTGCTTTTGTACCTTGTCTAAAATCAGTTGACTCTCTCTGTATGGTTTTATTCCTGTCTCATTGATCCTATATGTAAATACTTCCACCAATTATATCACGTCTTAACTATTTTACTTTTATAATAAATATTTAAATCAGAAGGTGTGAGTTCTCCAACTTATTCTTTTTTTTCAAAATCAGCTCTTCTAGTTTCTACTTGTTTCTGTAAAAATTTTAGAATCATCTTAGTAGTTTTTCTAAAAATATCTGCTACTCTTTGTCTCAAATTGAGTTGAACCTATGGGTGAACTTTTGAAGAATTAATGTTATTGTGGCATTGAGTCTTTCAATCATTCAGTGTGGTATAACTCTCCAATAGCTTTGACTTTTAATTTCTTCCATCAGTGTTTTGTATTTCCAGTAGACATAGCTTGCATACATTTTGAAAGATTTACGCAAAATGACGTCATGATGTTCAGTCTATTTTAAATGGCAATTCTTAAAAACTTTAATTAAAAATGGCTTGTTGCTAGTATGATTTCTGAACATTTAACTTAAGATCTGTGTGATCCTAAACTCACTTCTTAGTTCTAGTAGTTTCTTTGGGGGTCTTCGTGAATATCTAACACAACGATCGTATTGTCTGCAAATAAGATGCTTTTACTCCCTTCCAATCCGCATGCCCTTTATGTCTTCTTTTTGCCTTATTGCACGCATGTTGTGGCACCCGCATTCATTTATTGAAGAGGAGTCCTGAGTGGGCAGACACGCGTGTTCCAGATCTTAGCGGTAAAGCATCCTTTCATCGTGACATTCCACGTTCCCCATGGGATTTGTGTGGATGGTTTTTGCTGGGTTGTGGAAGTCTAGTTCTCTTCCTCGTTTGCCGAGATGCTTAATGAGGAATATAATTGGAGAAGAGGAACCTGGACAGGATGGAGATGGGAGGTGGGAGGTGTCCCGATGTTGAGAGTCAAGGAGAAGAAAGGGGTGAGGCAAAGTGTTGGGAGCCAACCCATAGGAAAGTTTAACTGAGAAGTTAACCTTTGAACATAAGTCTCACAAGTCTCGCTAGACTCCTAGGAAAGTCCAAAAGGGCAAACACAAGATAAGCCCGGAGATGCCTGCAGCTGTCCTGTTATCAGCAGACCATTAACGGCTGCCAGAGCCACAGATCACACCACGCCTACTTCCCCCCTTTCTTTGAAAATATATATACTCTTGTGTGTAAAATAAACTTTGAGGCTTGATCAGAACTTTGTCTTGTCTCCACTCTTTGCGTCTCCTGTCCCCCATTCTCTTGCAGATCGTCTCCTCGAGTCTCACGTCTGGTCGGAGCTCCCGTTAGTCGTCCCGTGGGAAGGGACAGCAAAGAGGCATCTCAGCAGGAGCAGCGACTAAAGCGAAAGGTAAGGAACCCCCAAAAAATGTGTGAGGTGAACGGTGACCTCGAAGTCTGACAACGAAGGGGGGGATTTTAACCTTGGCAAGATGGGCTTCGGTGGTGAGGTAGAAACGGAAGGAGGATTCGAATACTCCAAGAGCAAACGGACAGGGTTGAACAGACGACGACAACCCTTTTCATCCTTCTTCCCAGTAAAGAAGCGAGGGACGTGAACTTGAACATTATCATACCGCCACACGCTTTTATGCCAAGGGACGTGAGCTGAGAGCGAAAGTGAAAACAGGGATTAAAAAAAAAAAGACGAATGTGGATACCATACGTGAAAATTTGTGAATAAAGAACAGCGAAAGGGAATCGCATCAAAGCTAGGAGGGCTTCATCTCTGACCAGAGCAGGGACAATCCTTCCCGTTCACTATTGGTGACAAAGTGTTGCTATTCATAGCACAAAATGGAAAGATCACTCATAAAATAAATAAGAGAGAACAGATATCAAAACAGGAAAAATGATAAAAAACAAGGTCGCTTCATCCACAACAGAGAAAAAGCAAATGAGACCATTGTTAAAAGCCTCGTTAATTATGCTAATAGAAATAATACATGAACAGTAATAATCATAAAGGGCAAATTAGGACACCCAAGGTGGCGGTTGGTAGCTTGAGGACACACACACCTGTCTTTAATGGTCACTGGTCTTAGCTCTCAGACATCAGTGGGCTGCCTGGGGGCTCTCAGGAGCTCTGGACAGTGCACGTGGGCAGGGGGCTTCGCGATGACCCAGCTCAACTGCTACCCGCGGTGACAGGTAACAGTTCCTCTCCCTTCTGCGTGCCCAACAAAGCAGACTAAACACAGCAGTGACCGCGAGTATGGGGGGGTGGGACCCGGGGGTGGCTCTCCAGTTCTCCCCGCAGGGATGGAGGGTGACAGGACACTTCCAAAGTTCAGAGAGACAATGTGTGACCCAGCACAGTACCCTTCGCTCTGAGACCCGAAGGTGACTTAGGGGTGCTGAGGGTGGGAGTAAAGGGGGAGGATGACAGAGGAACTGGGGGGCTCGGTGGCTGAGGACTCTGCAGGCCGTGAGGAAGGTTTCACAGAAGAGGAATCACCCAGCGGTGTTTGCTTTAGCCCCAGAGGGAATGTTCCAGAAGATGGCCGAATCTAAGCGCTTTAACCCAAATGAGATGGCAGAGGCCCGGCTCCTTAACCTCGTTATCTCCTTTCCCAGCGTCAATAACTGTAATTATTTCAAAGACCACGACGGAGGGTTTCTCGAAGCCACGTGCTGCCGTGGAGCATTGTCTTAGTGGCAGATGGAGTGACACAGGCTGGAGAGGGGGACTTTTTTTTGTGCAGTGCCCTGTCATTTGATAAGATGTCACCCATAAAAACCGGGAAAGCAGCCCACATGCCCAGCGAAGGGCAGTCCCGGGGAAGAAATAGGAGAGCCAAAATATGGTCTAGCTTAGCTTTTCCTTTCTGCTTCTAGAAAGGCGTCAAAAGAAAGACGGAAACTTCGGGAAAAATTGCCCCACAGAATAAGTAGGATACAGTAAATCCAAACGCTGGGACTTTGAAGGGTTTGAACATTCAGCTGCCTGCCGATTTCAAGAATGAAAAGAGAAGAAAAGGCTTGGAACCACGTTTCACGGCCACGTTCATCAGGATGTATACGTTATTCAGAGAGGTTCGTCCCAGAGTAGCTAAGCCCAGTTGTCAGATGGTCTCAGGCTAATAATGGACACGAAATGGAGAGAGAAAGGCCTGGGAGCGAGGGGGAAAGGCCGTGTCCTGACTTCTGTCTGCTTGGGAGAGTGTCGTGGTCGCCGGCACATGTGGCTGACCAGGGCGGGTGGACCAGAGCTCAGGGCACGTAGCTGGTACCAGGCATGGTGCCGAAGCCTTCCTCGTCGGATGGCTCCTCGAATCTTCTTCTCAACCTTAGAAAGTCCATGCTATTGTCACCCTTGTGTCACTAAGAAGAAACATAGTTAAATTATAGTGTTAAGAAATGCAAGGCAGTACTTGAGCCCCCAGACTCCATCAGTGGCACACCTGGGGCAGCTGTGTGGCCCCCACAGAGGTCACAAACAGCTGTGTCCCCTCGACCCCCGATTTGCTGTGGAGAATGAGAAGCAGAAAGAATTCCCAGGACCGAGCTGGATCCACAGAGGAAAAGGCATGAGAGACAGAGAAGGTGGGTGTCTGGGCAATTGTTTTTAGGGTCATACTTGCCTGTCACTCTCCCAGCTGGAGCACTGCTGGCCCCGTGTCCCGGGGGAGCCCTGTTCTAGGCAAACCGAGATGGTTGGTCAGCTCTCCACCATTCCAGGAATTTTTCGAGGTGAATATGATGATAGAATAATGGGACAGAGTGATGGAGATTTCGGTAAAGGACAGTCGCAGGGATGGGTGATGATTGCGGGGCCACTTGGGAAGGGAAGACTAAGGAAGAGAGGGAGAAAGAGGGGGGAGCTAGGACCCAGAGGTCAAGACGAGCTCCGGGCATAGCAGTGCGAGTAAAATGTAAATATAATGGCAGAAGAGGTTGTCACCTGAACCAGGATGTCTTAATCCATGTGAGCCATGCAAATTAAATGATCTTAGAGGATACTGGAAATCTCTCAGAAAGACAACAGAATTAAAATATGGAAATACTTCGATAAGCCACACTGTGTGTGAAGGTGATAATGGATGTGTTAGTGTGTGTTAGTGCTATCTTATTGCGCAAAATTTTTCAAAGAGTTTTGAATATGCTGTGATCCGTTGACAAGTAAGAGCAAGACGCCTTATTTCAATATCGCTTATGGGGTGAGTTGCAATTGACATCTCTGAGTGAAACGAATTCCAGATGATTGTTCGCTGAAGTGCATATAACGTTCACTAATTAAGTAGCAAACGTTTAAGAGGGAGAGAACACACACAAATACAGATATACACACCCACCCACCCCCCCCACACACACACACGTTGTTCATTCACTCCCTTGTTGATGCAAAAACTGTAAAGCGTAGTATAAGAAGTCCAGAATAAGGACTTGGAACAAAGATGCCACGTTCCTACGAATAATTTATGTGTTTAACTTCAGGATATAGTTTGTGTTGAGACTCTGACGCAGTGGCAGTCCAGAGGGGACAGTGCGTTCTCCTGTCCGCCCCTGACACCCTGCAGATACGGGAGTGATGACAATGGTGAGTACAAGGCATGGCAAGTAAGCTTTTCTGTGCTTTTTAGTGATGATTATTTGATTCTGGAAAAGTATGAATTTGATCCTGGTTAACATCTTGGCTTCCATCGCAACCCCACTCCCTGTCGATGATGAAATAGAAGACACCAGCACATTTGATTTATAAGAGGCAGTCCTTCGAGCTTTTTGGAAAAATCGAGCGAGTTGAGAAGGTTAAGCACTGAAAAAATGACCTCCAGCAGACATAGACGAAGGCAGAAATGGTTTTGGTGTCATTTTATTTTATTGTATTCATTTACTCTATCACGGATGCTTATAGGTGTAGAAAGAGGCGTGAGGATATGGAAGGTGACTTTTAATTCAATTCAGAGTGCGTGAAGTTCCAGATTAGAAAGAATGTGTGAAGAAGCAGCCTTCCCGGCGGGGTCAGGGGTGAACTTGGAGCTGAACCGAACCACTTGGCTTTTCGAGTCTCACATTTGTGGGAGGCATAAAGAATTGGTTCTTTGTTGACAAGAAACATCGGGCTGTCTGCAAATGATCTCTTGCCGGCTTCCAGATTCATGGTCACTCGCGTGATGATGCAAATGTGAAATTAAAATATATATATATATATATTTTTAAGCAGCAAGTTTGAATTAAGCAATGGTCTGGAGCATCTTAGTCTCAGGGGAGGACTGACCAAGCAAACTACTTGTTTTGAGTTACTCTTTAATAAAACGGATAAACATGATTCTGAGTACTTAAGAACGAGCTTAACTCGTCTAAGCAGTCCTTGAAAAGGTAAAAGCTGGAGGATGGCAAATGGTCGCTATGCATTATTTATGCACCTGGTCATGACTGTGAACTAGCTTACAAAGAACACTCAGGGTGCCATTCAGCTGGTTCCTGATGCCTTTGATTCATTGTTGAGAGGCGCAGAAGTTTATCAAGGTGTATCTGTGGCTGGCAGTTACGGGGAGAAAGTAACAGCGTATGTATCAGTGTCCTGATCAAGTGATTCAGCTGGCTTTGGACTCTGCAGAACCTAGAGAAATATAGCATAAGCCTCATTAAGCATCAGAAGTGAACAAGCGCGATATGGTGGGCTTCATTACCCTCCATCATTTGCCTGCATTTTCACAGGGAATATAGGTTATTAGATGACTGTTGAGCGAAACGGGACTGACGAGGAAAGGGAATCAATCTGATTCTACCGCTCCTGCTTTTGGATTTGGATCAACCCAATCTGAGTGCCTACAATTATTAGACATGACAGAGAGAGATCTTAGGATACGATTAGCGATCCGAGCGATGTATTGGAGACTTTCTTCTTTCTGAATTCCTCAGAGAGATTTTGAGACGATTTCTCTCTTCGAACGAATGGAAAACAAAACAAAACAAAACATTCTGTTGATGTTTTGCTGAAAACACCAGCTCTTGAATCAGTCCTTATTCCCCTCTGCCCTCCTGGTCTACAAAGGGTGCCATCCTTTTGGTTTAGATGTAAACACATCTTAACGGGCTGCCTCGCAATACACATCACGAGGCCTTGGGCAGTCTCTCAAGACAAATGACAAGAAAGCAGCCTGAAGAGATTTACAAGGTAGCAGCTTTTGTGCACCTTTTTCCCTAAAGGAAAATAATACATTTCCAAAAGATGTGTCTTGTTGTTGCATTAGCTTTACCGGCCGGTTTATCCTTGTTTTCCATTGCTACTTCACCTGCTGAGGTGGCAGCATCGCCAAGGGCAGCTCGTGGATATGTGGCCAGGCAGAGATTGGTGGCCAGGAAGCGTAAAGACGAGAAAGCTGAGAAAGACCCGCCCCGAAAGCCCAGCTAAGGAAGGTCTATCTAAGACCCACATGAATAAGAGAATAAAGTAGACTTCCTCCCCTCCCCCACCACTGCTACCACCACACACGGATTTAAAAATAGCTATGATTAACATGTGAATAGATTTAGGAGAAAGGTGCAGAAGGAGGAATTTCAGTAGAGGGAAAGGAACCACAAGAAACAAATGATTAAAAATTTAACAATATAATGCAGTAAGAGAGATGAAGATTGTCTTAGATGGATTCACCAGTAGACTTGAAATAGATGCATAAAAAATCAGTGAATGTGAAGATGGGTCAAAAGAAATTACAAATTGAAATACAGCATGAATATAGGAATCAAGAGAATATACAAACCCTGCAGAAGAATATGGAATGGTCTAACATATATGTAAAAATAAGAGAGAGAATGGGTCAGAGGTGATATTTAAAGAGATAATGACTGTAGTTTTCCAAAAATAGGGAAATATAATAAAACCCAGATTTAATCAATTCAGACTGCAAAATTAGATAAATACTAATAAAAACAGACATATTCTTTTCAAACCACTGAAAACTAGTGAAAAAGATAAAATCTTAAAGGTAGCCAGAGGGTCAGGCAAGAAAACATTCCAAGCAACAAAGAGAAGATAAGAATTTTGCAAAATCTCAACAGAGACTGTGTAAACCAGTGGGAAAAAAAACCCCTCACAACCCATAATTCTATATTCAATCAAAACTTATTTCAAAAATAAACCCGAAATCGTGACATTTTCAGACAAATTAAACCTGAAGGAAACCATTACCAGCATACTTTTACTAAATAAAATGTGAAAAAAAACAAACCCAAAACTATAGTACCAGCTGGAAGGGAAAATATATAAAAATAAATAAAGAACTCTTAAAGTGATAACTATAAACACAAATACAAAGTTTTTTTTTAAATTTTCAATGATTCTAATAAATAATTGATTTTCTAAAGCAAAAATATTGACGATAAATTCTGAGGTTACTAGCGTATCTAAAGGTAAAACGTATTTCAAAACAACATAAAAGAAAATAGAAGTATCTTGTGACAAGTTTCTGTAAGTACACATAAAGTATGTAGTGTTTTGTGAATGTAAATCATGGTAAAGTAACTATACATATTGAAAAAGCTATGACAACACAAAGGTATTGGAAAAAAAGGCGTAACTAATAAACTCACTGTGGAGATGATGATATAGAAACATACAAACGACTCTATGTATCTACAAGCAACCAGAAAAAAAAGAAAAAAGAAAAACTAAATTAAAAAAAAACGAAACAGAGAAACAACTTGCAAAGTGGTATGTTTATATAATTACAATGTTATTACAACAAGTGCAAACCGTCTCATTTTACAAAAGGTATTGCTGAAGGAATCAAGAATCCTTATAAAAGATGAATCACCACCTTACACCATCTACGAAAACTAACTCGAAATGGATTATTGACCTAAACATCAAACTTAAAAAATAAGAAGTTTAGAAAGGAAAAAAAGAAACCAAATCTTTGCAACAGCGATTTAGATATTTTTTAGATATGACACAAAATACTCAAACTGTGAAATAAAGTATGAATTAATTGTACATCATCAAATTTTTAAACTTCTACACCTTGTAAAAGAACATTGTTAAGAAATTTCAGAGATAGTCCACAGACTAGGATATATGCATAACACGTATTTTATAAAAGGCTGGTCTCAAGAATAGATAAAGAACGCTTGCAATTAAATGATTAAATTTTAAAAATGAAAAAAGATATGAACAGTCATTTAGCCAAAGAAGAGACGTGGCTGGAAAATAAGCCACATGAGAACAGACTCGAAATTATTTGTCATCATAGAAATTCAACTGAGAACTACAATGAGATTCTTCTGAATATTTGAATGGCTGAAATAAAAAATTGAACATCTTCTAACACCAAACACTAACAATGATGCGTAACAGTTTGAACTGTTACGAATTTATCGTGGGCATGAATAATGGTACGTCCACTTTGAGAAACAGCTTGGAAGTCTCTTAATTTGCCTTTTGAATTGTGGTTAAATACACACATAACACAAATGTTACCATCTTAACTATTTGTAAATGTACAGTTTAATGGTAGTAAGTATATTCGTATTGTCGTGAAACCATTGCCGAAACTCATCTTGCAAATTCTTTTTATCTTGCTACACTGAAACCTTTTACTCATTAAACGATAACTCTGTATTCTTCCCTCCCCATCCTATCTGGTACCCACCATCTACTTTCTGTCTCATGGGAACGTGATATACATATCCCATGCAAGTGGAATGGGAAAGTATATGTTCATTCGTAACTGGCTTATTTCACTTAGCACAATGGCCTCAAGGTTCATCAAAGCTGTAGCATGTTTTACAATTTTCTTCTCTTAAAGGCCGAATAATATTCTATTGAATGTCTCTGCCACATTTTGCTCATCTATTCATCCCTTCATGGACAATGGCTTATTTTAACCACATGAGGCTGTGGATAATTAATTCCTCTGTGAACATGGACATACAAACATCTTTTTGGAACCTCACTTTAGATTCTTCTGTATATACATTCAAAAGTGGATTTGTTGAATGAGCAAGACAAACAAACAGAGACTCATGGACATCAAGTATAGACTAGGGGTTACGATAGGGCAGGGGATGGGGAGGAGGAGGGAGGTCTATGGAGTATAGAAGATCTAAGACAGAGAGATGGGGAGGGCGAAGTGGGTAAAGGGGATTGAATATATGGTAGCTGAAGGAAACTGGACTTTGGGTGGAAAACACACAATAGAATATACAGATGTCAAATGCCAATGCACATCTGAAAATTATATAATTGTATTAAACCAATGTTACCCCAATAAACTTAATTTAAGAAAGTGGATTTGTTGGATAATAGAGTGATGGTATTTTTAACTTTTTGAGGAATCACCACAGTTCCCCGTATGACTGTACCATTTTACATTCACGCCAACAGTGAACAAGAGTTACAATTTCTCCACATCCGTGCTAACACTTGTTAATTTTTTTTAACAGTAGACTTAATGTGTGGATTAACACGTGACCCGTTGGGGAGAGGGGTCCACATGTCCTCGAGAATAAGGTTTATTCTGTTGTCGTTAGGTGGAGCGCTCTTTAAATGTCTGTTAGATTTAATATTTCTCGTGTCGTTTGGTTCTCTATTTTATTTCCTTACTTGTCTTCCTTCTGCTTGTTCTATTTTTTATGAGATTGGGATATTGAAATCTCCAAGTATTACGGTAGAATTATGTATTTCTCCCTTTAATTATGTACATTTTTGCCTCATATATTTTGATGGTCTGCTATTAGGTGCATAAATGTTTATAATTATTATAAATTCATGCTGTAATGAACCTTTTATTAATATCTAATTTCTTCTTTGTCTCTTTTAACCATTTTTATTTAAAGTATATTTTGTTTGGTATTAGTGTAGCCATTATGACCTTTTGGGGGGTTAATATTTATATGGAATATTTTTCCTCCCTTTTGCTTTCAATCTATTTTTATCTTTTGATCTAATGTGAGTTTCTTATAGACAGCATATAGTTGGACCATTTATTAAATCCATTCATCTAATCTCTGTCTTCTGACTGGACAGTTTAAACCATTTACATTTAAAGCAATTACAGATAAACAGAAACTTAAGGTATATCATTTTGCTATTTAGTTTCTACATGCATTATAGACATTTTTGTACCTTATTTTCTACATTACTATATTCTGTGTATTTAGATGATATTTTAATAAGAAAACATTTTAATTCAATTTTAAGTCCTTTTTGTGTATATTCTATTGTGGGGATGACATTTAACATCCAATGTTATGACACTCAGATTTGATTTATGCCAGCTTAACTTTGGTAGCATGCAAAAACTCTGCTCCTTTAATTAATAGCTCTGAATCCTTATCAGTATTAATGTCACAAAAGAACATAGACTAAACATTTTTATGCATCAGTTTCTTAAAACATTAGGAAAATAAAATTAAGAGCTCTGAACCAAAGTTACAATATTAGCTTTCATAAGTGCCCACATATTTACCTTAACCAAGATTTTTGTTTCTTCATGTGAATTTGACTTACTGCTCGGTTCTCCTTCATTTTACCCCGTAGAACTTTACTTAGCATCTCGCCCAGGGAAGATCTAGCTGTAACAAACTCTCTCAGCTCGTGTTTATCTGGACACAGAGAGCCCTGTGTGGCCACAGAAGTGCCCTGTTCTGATCGGTGGTAGTTACATGGATGTATCTAGTTGCCACTGTTCTTAGACTCTGGAAAGAGTAAGATTTCCTCTATGTAATTTATACCTCCAACATAAATTAAAATATATGTGCTAGTTATTTATTTTTTATTATATCACTTGTCTAGATAGCTGAATCTCCTTTTACATCCTTAGCTGGCCTCTGTAAATCTCTATGGCGAGAACTGATTAGGAAAGGATGCTTTAGCATCTCTATATGGTCACGTGGTTTCTGCACACTCCCTAGAGACCATCGTCTCCGTCCTTTCTCAAATTCTGTTCCAGGCTCGCTCGCGTGGTTGGTTTAAGTGCACTAGTCGTAGTAAATTCTTCGATTACTGTGTGCCGAGGGCTGTGCTCGCTGCTGGATCCAAGGGCATCAGATGAATACACCTTCATCTTTGCCTCTAGAATCCATTCCTTCCCTTACAAGATGATGGGACCACTCCCAGATACCCAAGTCAGAAACCTAGGGATGATCTAAAGATTCTCCCTTTTCTTTTTTCCTGCACAAATCCAACCGGACATCAATCCTGTCTGTTCTGCCTCTTCGCCCACGTGCACCCGAGTTCTCCTGGCTTATGCCCCACTGCCGTGTCCTCACAAGAGACCACCAGCCCCTTTCCCTTGAACTACTGCAACCCTCTCCAACTGGCATTTTTGTTTCCAGTTTGACACTCCTCCTGTTCCGTATTCTTCCTTCTTTTCTTTCTGTATTTATTTTTGCCAAGCACCCTGCTGAGTCCTTGTGTGTAACGGCCAGCAGGACAGAGTCCTTGCTCTAAAGGATGAAAGATAATGAAGTAGGCATATCGATTCACTGGAAGCATAGTAGCTATGAAATCAAGCTACAAATATTGATAGATAGATGCTAAAATGGCTCCCACAGAGAGGTTTGAAGCTGCTCCCCTTGAAGAAGGGAAAACAAATTCACACACGGCTTCCTCGTGAGGCTGTGGAGTCTCCTCTGTGCCGGCGACAACAGATCACACAGTGACCTCGAGTTCCCGGTGACCAAGTCCACACAGCAGCAGACTCCATGTTTCTCTGAGCCTGGAATTTTTAAGTTTTTACACAGACTTACAAATTGTATTCTTCTAATTGACTGCATTTTCAGAATCAACGTGTTTCTGAAATTCTTCATTAGAAGTGCATTAGTGGCTCTGTGTGAGCCACCAAATACGAGTAACTATTCTTCTGATTTTGATCAGAAGAGGGACAATTTGGATAACTACCATATTTATCAGTTTGGACTCTAAATTATAATCACCATGGGGGCAGTCGGGGAAAGCGTCTTACTCATCACTGTGTCCCTCCCTCTGTCTTCTACTTCGTACACTCTGTCGATTTTGGAGGAATAAAAATGAAATAAAAAACTACACGTCTCTGAATCGCCATCATTCAGACCCTTCAAAGAAAACTTTATAGGTTTTGAAACCTGTTTAAAAGGAGGAACTCAAAGTGCTTTAATAAAGTCCCATTGGAATGGATAAAGGCACCTCACCGGATGAGTTCGTGGCCTCCTGGGGAGCCTTGGCAATGAGCGTGAGCATTACAGGTGTAGCTCCGGTGAACACTTAAGCCGTATTCTGTAATAGGAATAATTATAGCTGGCATTTATTGAGTGCTTCTTCTTCTTCTTCTTTTTTTTTTTTTTTTACCAGGTACTGTTTTCCCTATGTCATCTTTATACTCTCAATATTTACAATAATCCTACAGGAGAGATCTTACTAGCACCCTAACTTACAGACGAATAAGTGGAGGTGCAATGACAACTTGTCGGGGTCATTAAAATAGCAAGTAGAGGGATGGGCGATTGCCATCCAGTCTCGCATAGAGCTTGACATGGCTCAGGCCGTTTACTCGGTGTCTGTCTGGGGCCAATGGCCCGCCAGATATCCTAGGCCCTGTTACCTTTCTACTTATGTCAATGCGTACGATTGTACAATGCGAGATGAGTTTGGGAAGGTTGTGTTCACTGTTTTCCATCTGGGGTAGGAGAATCGAATGAAAAGGTTAGAATTCTGAGACCAGAAGAGCAAGTTAAGATCACAACGCCCTGCCATGTCGCCTCATGGTCCCCAACATGACACCGGACTGAGGATTGAGGGCGGCTGCGTTATCCGCAGCAGCAATGAGAATGCACAGCCGAGCTGCGGAGGGCTTCGGCTCACCCGAAACCTCAGTCTGCTCCTTAAACCGCTCTGATGGATACACGGTCTAAGGAACGTTCAAGATGTGCGACTTCTGGACAAGTCCTCCCAGGAGAGCTTCCCGCTGGGGGTCCTTCTCGTGGACAGACACGCAATATGGACATAGAACGATGCTGGTCCAGGCTTTCACTCTCCATCCATCTGTCCCTGGCCTCTGGATGCACACGCATGTGTGCACACCCACACGCACTTCCCCACACACACGCGCGCACACACACACACACACACACACACACACACACACATACACGCACACAGCGCGGAGAATGGTGTAAGACCATCACGTGACAGAACCAGGAAGGTTTGTCCTGCTAACCTCAGTCTGATCAGGCCCTTAGAATAAATCTGGAATCCTAACCTGACAACCTTCCTATGTGAAAAATTCACTTGAAAACACACCCTGATCGTGGCTTACAATCATTGCATATTGATTATTGAAGGCAGAATGGCGCTCACCCACACTTCCACGTGACACACACACCTCCCATGCCTAGGGAAGTATGTGCCTGTCATCACAAACGTTTTTATACACTCTATTAAAGTTCCTTCCCTTGCCAATTGTATTTCTCTACGCCTGGTCACTCAGGTGTCCTTTATGTCACATTAAAGCCAACAGGGTCCGTCTTACAGGCTGTCGAGTAGCATGAGGGAGACGTCCAATTTCATTTCTATATAGATTCTTCTGGAAGTCCCTGTCATTAGACACACTTGCCTGTGGAGTTTCCAGTTGGGCACGCTGCAGTTTTTATGTCACTGTGACAGGTCACTGAGACTTGCCAGTGCCACCCTGAGCTGGCCTCACACATGGCTTCCACATTTGTTTTTATCTTAATGAAGCCTCGTGCCGGAAAGAGAGACTGACACAGCAGTGAACGAGGGGTTGATAGAGTCCCCTGCAGCTCAGAACGAAATAGTGCAGCACTATCTGAGTTCCGAGGGATTTAAAATATTTTTAAAAGACACTTGCACTCATCAAGCTTCTTTTCCAGTCTTCCTTCTTCGAAAACCCTGCAGTCTCTTTCCTCTTCCTTCCCTTCTATTCAGAGATAAAAAGTCATCATATCAAAAAAGTATCGGTACCAAATTCTTATTTTACTTTTCCAGAAAATGATAAGAAAAAATGTCGTGACGCATCCCTTGGAGAAATTTTGGACATAAAGTCATACAGTTATGAGACAAATGATCAATCCTTATTCGTTAGGTGAAATGCAGAAATGAGCATGGAAAAAGATGAAAACGCACTGAGTTTTAAGAGCTTCCGTATCTCAGATGTACGCTTCCTGACACAGGTGTTCTTTTAAAGAATTTCTTAAAAAAAAAAAAAACAGTTTCTATGGCAACCATATCCTATGTAAGGCCGAAAGGGAATGAACTTCAACTTGAAACGGATACCTTCAACTCGTTTAGATCATTGGGATAAATGGCAACAAACATAATCTGTGCTAATGCTCTAACATTATGCAGCTCTTACCTTTGTTTTTTTGTCACACATCTGAGCGAGCCGCTCCAGCTTAATGAAGCCGTAGCATTCAGAGTCTAGATTGACAGTTTTCTTTTTCCTTTTTTTTTTAAGGAAGGGCTACATGAAATGACAAGTCTACCGTGAGAATAACAGGATCTGTGCTTCCTCACGCTTGCCAGCTACGGTAGAAAACTGCACATTTTTTTGCCAATTTACGGAGTGGAAACACTGACTCTGGATTCATTTCCTCATCCTGTGAGGCTCGTGAAGTAGAACTTTCCATTTGTTAACAAATTGTATTGTTGAGTTTCTGTTTGGGTTTTGCTGGTTTGCCATTTAAAAGTCATTCGTAGTGTTTTTTTCTTTGCTGTGTATGTAGAACATGTTTTCCACAGGGTTTCAGTCTTAAACGTTGCTTGTGAGCACATGTGAAAGGGCACAGTTTGGGTGAAGAACATCTAGCACCCTCTCCCGGTTGAGGGTCGTCTTTATCGAGTCCTTTGCTGCAGGTTTTCATCCGTTTTGACAGCGGTACAGAATCCCGCAGACTGCAGAGGGCTTATAAAAGAATGGATGTTTATTTCTAACAGTTCGGGGGGCTGGAAGTGCCCGATCAGGGGACCAGAACGGTCAGGTTCTGGTGGGGACCGTCTTCCAGGCTGCAGACTTCTCACTGGGTCCTCACGTGGCAGAAGGGACAAGGACCTCTCTGGGTCTCTTGTGTAAGGGCGCTGACCCCATTCGTTAGGGCTCCACCCTCACGACCTGATCAGCGCCCAACGCCATCACGTCGGGTGATGGGACATCCATGCATGCATTTAAGGGACACGTTTGTCCCTCCCCTTCCATCAGCATGGATGAACATTCATCATCATATCTATACCTTTGATTTGTTTCCATTTTATTTATTTAATACAAATATTGCACTGTTTTTGTAACTTGGCATATAAACTATGTTTTCATATATTGAAGAAAAAATGTGTTCTTTTGTTATTTTTCATATAACAAAAAAAAGGACGTAAACATAAGAATCATTTTACTCGAAATCTAGGTCAAAGCTTCTAATAGAATGTCTAAAGCTGAAAAACTGCAAACTGAAGGTAAGAATTCGATTAATAAATGGTGATTCACAATTGAAGAAAAGATTAGTGGTCAATAGAAAACAAATTGTGTAAAGGTCAAGGAGGAAAGAAAAATTAAAATGAAAGTTTATGAGACATATCTGACATGGAGAAAATTTTAAAATATTAATGGTTGATAATTTTTCAGAGCTGACAAAAGATATCACACAGATGCAAGCAGGAAAAGCGATATATATCTATACATGGCATAGTAAGACTATTCCCTAAGTTGAAGGGAAAAATCTTAAAAGTAGCCAACAGAAAATAATTAATATCATCCTTCAAGGAACAACAAATAAAGCTGGTGGCTGCCTTTTTAGCCAAAATTGTGGAAGCTGCAAGGTGATGGAAAGTCACATGTAAAACTCTACAATAAAATAAGTATTGAACTAGATATTTAATAAATGGAGGACTCTGAAAAAAAAAAGAGGAGAAATGGGCAAATGACAAAAACAGGAGTAAGAATCTCATTTTTTCATTGTTGTAGCTTTGTCCAAGATAAGCTCTAGTCTAGCAACATAGCTGCACAGAATTCCCATTAGCTTCCTGGCCAGAGTGACCAGGGAAAGAAGCCATGATAGACTTGAGTTTAAGGGGCGGGATGGAAGAGGGGACACAGTTGCAGAACGGGCTCCCTTAATTCTGCGCGTGAGTGTCCACAGATCTTAAGCTGATGCCCACACCAAGGTTCTATGGGGTATTGGAGAGGAAAAGCAAGACAGCAGTCGCCCTATTATATATTAAGACCTCTCTCTCTCTCTCTCTCTCTCTCTCTCTCTCTCTCTCTCATATTATATCTATAACTAGGTATATTATACTAGGTATATTATATATCTACTATATTCTTGTTGTAAAATTATATTAAGTTTTAATGCATGGTACAGATTTAGGGATCCATAAATAGACCAGTAGAAAAGAGTGTCCAGAAACAGATCCACGCCTCCATAAAAGCCTGAACTACATAAGAGCTGTTATTTCATATCAGTGGGGAAAACAATCAGTTCACAGTACCAGGAAACGATGTTATTCAAGTGAGAAACAGAAAACAGATCATTCTCCTAATTAATAAACTCGTGTATTCAACGTGACTAGTGAAATTTGAATTACAGTGTTGATTTCAGTTGTTAGGCTTGTGGTGAATTGTTGTCCTGCTTCTCATAATTACGCTGTAGACAGGCAAGGCGTTCATAGTAGAGAAAGTGGTAGAAAGCAATAGTGGATTTTCTGTGCTACTAGGTACAACATAGTGATTAGACATTTTTATAACTTATGAAGTGCTCACCCCGATAAGTCTAGTGCCATCGGACACCGCACTTAGTTATGACAATATTATTGACTATGTCCCCTGTGCCACAATTTATATGTCATGACGCTTTTTGTAACTGGCAATTCACACTTCTTAATCCCTTTCCCCCATTTTTTACCCACACGATCCTTTCAGAATAAATTTTAAAAATGGAGAGTGCAGATAATATATGGTCAACAAAAAAGTTGGATTCCATACAAATCACGAATTGAACGTGAAGAGTAAAACTTTACTATTTTTTGAACACAATGTGTGAGAGCATCTTGAACTCCTTGCAGTGAGAAGGACTCTCTTAAATAAGACTTAAATGCAAGCCATAAATAAGTATATTGATAAAGCCAACTACATTAAAAGTAAGAATTTCTGTACATTATGATTTTTATTTTATTGCTACAGATGCCACAGTGATTTTTAGAATCAGAAGGACAAGAGATCAATACCAGGCGATATCAGATAGTTTCTAAGATTTGAAAATCGTATTGAATCTCAGTTCTGCCAAATGCAGATTTGTCTTTCCATGTTATAACTTTATAACTTTCCATGTTATAATCTTCTTTTCCCTAAAAGTTAAACAATAATATTATCAACTTACAATATTGGAAAAAAGTGAGTGGATAATATAACCAACAGTCACACATATGGAAATAAAAATAAGGCGTTTTATTTTTTAAATGAACCAAAAAAATAAGAAAAGTAATTTATAATGAACTTATATGCATTTTATTAAGTAAAATTGCAAGGAACTTGATCACGTTCATGTTCATTTAGAGATAATCATTGAATTGTATGATTAGAAATCGTAGACCTTTCTGCTTGTCTAATATAACCTAATAAAATAAACATTTAAAAAAATGCTCTGGTTTGACAAGTCCATTTGAAAGTGATTTTATGAATTTCCCCTGAAAAAGAGCAGCAGGTCTTAGCTGACCACAAGCTTGTGCCCGGTGAGAGTGGACAGCTCCAAGCTCCATGCACACAGATGACTGAGGGACAAATACATTAGATGAAAACATATCATCATGCCTGTATCCACTCAATTTATATTCAAGAGAGGACAACTGCATTAGTTAGCGGTCACTCCTTTTCTGCAGGTGTGACATTTTGAAATAAGGTACACATGAGGATTTTCTTATAGATAAACATTATTGTGCCTATTCCCGTTAAAATTACACAGTAGCATGTATGTTGGATGGGTGATTTATGCCATGCGAGGTGTGGCTGTTGGTATTTTTATTTTCTGACATTGCGAACAACTTTTGGTAAACATCCGAACAAAACAACGCATATTCTTCACTCACTCGACTCACACAATGATTGTGTTTCTGGATAATTCCGTGGACATTAAGTTCGAGACTCAGGCAGTCATCCACCTGCACTCACATTAGTGGGACAATTGATTAGGGACGATCTAGCAGCTTCGTCTTGTGCAGAGCTGTCCTGTGAATTTCAGTATATATCTGATTCACCCCGATCCAAACTCAGCGAATGACGACCCTTTGTGACAATACAAAACAACTTGCACATTTCCAAATATTTGTGAGGACCCTGTTGAGACTCCCTGGCCACCTACCCCAGCCTTGAGATGAATTCCTTTAAGCCCGGCTGTCTTATGCTTCCTAGAAACAGCAGAATAACCGTTGCTTGTGTTACGCTGGACATTGGTCACCCACTTTCGAAGAATTTTCTGCATACAGCTCTTCTCAAAAACTATAAATAAGGGAGTCATCTCTATGTTTTAGGTACATTAATCTCAAAAGGGTTTCATGATTTGCTTGAAGGCGAATGGCCAGTGGGCGGGAGAAGGGGTTTCTATTTGGCTGGGAATAAAACCATCTAAGCTCTTAGCATCGGGGGACTGTCCCACGTTGTGACATGCGCCATCCTCTTGGCTGAATTCAGCAAAGCGGGGCACACACCAGCTCCGGCCTGTGCCGCCAGCTCCGGTGGCCTCTGGCACTATTTCCTCCAGCCGGCCGTCTGTGAGAGGCTCACCCAGCGTTTCCCGAGGCCTGTGTGGTGTATTAAGAGGCTGTGTTCACTGCTGAGGGCAGCCATCTGTCACAAAATGCTGACACATCGTTCTGATGGCAGGGCTGGGAACAGTGGGGTCGTGAGGACACAGAGCAGCTGACAGCCCCGAAGCCTTATAAGGACATCGTGGTCGTCTCTATGGGAACTGAGAAAGACCAAAACACCCCCGTGCAAGCAACCCGCTTTGTGACACCCAGGGGATCCGCCGGGGAGCGGCAGGAGCGACTTTCCTAGGGGTTCTCTGGGCGGGGTGGGGCGCGTGGGTCGTTTAGTGAAAGCACAGACAGGCCTTTGCAAAGTCATCCCTCCCCTCGGGAGCGGACGATTCTCATCTAAAAATACGATTTCAAACGCCATGATCGGAGACCCGCCTTCTCTGAGGCGTCCGCTAAGCGCTCACGTGCTCTCTGCCTGTCAAGCGCAAGGGCGTGGGGGTACAGGTGACAATTTACACGTCGGTGACGTCCCACCGGGCAGGCTTTCATGATGCCGACCAGGAAAGCAGGCACAGAATGGGGGTGCGGCAGGCAAAACATCACTCCCTGTCCCCGCAAACAGGTCGGAATTCCTGGAACCTGCGAAAATGTTATGTTCTATGGCAAAAGGGAGTTAAGGTCACAGGTGGAATTAAATATGCTAATCAGCTAACTGGGAGGGAGGCGGGGCCTGAGTTACCTGGGTGGGCCCGGTGTCCTCACACAGGTCCTCGGAAGTGAAAGGAGGAAGGAGACACGTCAGAGTCACACAGTG
>PVKZ01005071.1:0-27089 GCA_004027375.1 Macroglossus sobrinus
GGACATGTCTCCTGAGAGTTATGGGCAAAAACTCCACCATGGAACAAATACAGTAGAAACCTGCTTTTCACTTCAAATGTATAAGACTGCCACCTGATGTCAATCACTTCATTACCTTAGAGTGAGTTTTGGAAAATTCATGCTAGATGCCAGTTAAGCTTTCGTACAGCACTGTGTTTTTCCTTCTCCTTTACAGTGGGGAGCATTTTCCATAATGTTCAATTAATGTTTGATTGTACTAGTCACACACACACACACACACACACACACACACACACACACACACACACACACACACAACATTTCCTACTGTCATTATTTACATATAGAATTTTAAAACATGGCTATGAACTAACACCAACGTGGCAGAACCTTTATTTTCTCTGGCCACGTGGTTCTGAGGGGAGAGACCTCAGCCCCAATCCTCGTCACGTGGAAGGGTTAACCCCGATGGGTGACGTTAGGGAAGACTGAGTGTGCCTGGTCTAGCCCCTCCTGGGGTTTTCTCTTCCAGATCTCCTTTCCCTCCGGGAGGTCCGTCAGAGTCTTGATTGGTGCAGGATGCTAGTGTGTGAGAGCTGACCATTCCAGGATTTCTCTAGAGGCTGGCAGGAGTTTCCTGAACCAGTGATCAATTCTGTCTTGAAACTCCAGCTATAAATGTGGGCTTGTCTATTTCTCCCAGCAGTCCTGTCAGTTTTGCTACATATATCTTGAAACTATTAAGTGCATAAATATTTAGGATTGCTATATCCTTTGGATGAATTTAGCTTTTGATTGTTGTAAAGAGGTCTTCTTTATCTCTGGTACTATGGTTTGCCCTGAAATCTATTCGTCTGAAAGAATAGTCCCATCCAGCTTCTGGGTAGCGTGATTATGATAAATCTTTTCCCATCCTTTTACTTTATATTCAGTTGTGTTTTTTATAGGCAGCATCTATTCGAATCTTGCTTTCTTTTTTAAATTCAATTTGATGATTTCCATCTTTTAATTGGGATATTGAGCCTTTTTAGATTTAATGTAATTATTGACGTGGTTAGGTTTAACTCGGTTTTCTTACAATTTGTTTTCTACTTGTGCCTTGTTTTTTGTTCCTTTTTTTTTCTGACTACTTTTGGATTAATTGTTTTTTTGTTTTTTTGTTTTTTACAATTTGTAAGCTTATTAGCTATAACTCTTCTTTTTGTTATTTCAGCGATTGCTTTAGGGTTTATAGTATATATTCTTAATTTATCACAGTCTGTCTTCAAATGATATTATACCACTTAGTACTATAAAAAAACTAACACTACTACGATTTCATTCATCCCGTCCCAACCACTGTGCTATTGTTGTCATATACTTCCCTTTTACATATGTTTACACCCTACACTAAGCTGTCATTATTTTAACAATTATCCTTCAAAGAGGTTTAAATAATAATAAAGGTATCATACATTCACCCATGCAGTTTCCACTTCCAGTATTCTTTATTCTTCCATATACTCCATCATTTCATGTGGCATCATTTTCCCTCTGCTTGAAGAAATTCCTTCAACATTTCTTTTAACGTGGGTCTACTTGTCATAAATTTTCCCAACTTTTGTGTGTTTTAATTTTGTTCCCCATGGTTCCCACAAGGTCGATGCCCTTTTGTAAAATGGAACAAGGGCCTCAGATTGAGCTGACCTTTGGGCAGCGAGGGAATGGATGTTTTTCCTTTGCCAGAGGATGGATATCGTACTTCCTGGCCTTGGTGTGGTCCATGCAACCTGATTTGAGCCTTGTATCAATCTCTTCCAGCCTGGAACAGATCATTGCTGAGGTAAGACACCCAAAGCTCCCTTTCCTTCTGTCTGCCAAAGTTCAAGGTGGTGGCTCTTCTGCCAGCCTGGGTTCTGAGTAAGAAGATGTGAGCTCTCAGCTGACCTGTGGTGGACCTGCAGTGTAGGCTAGGAATAAGCCTCCCACAGTCTAAACCTATCCTTTCTTCAATGACATGGAGACACACACGTAATCCAGAGGACACACAGGCCAGAAGTCATTTTATCCTCTGTAAAAAGTCTTAATTCATGTGCTTCTAATTGATTTCTTAGCAGCGATAGAGTTTCTTTTTTTTCTTAAACACTCCAGTTTTTGGTAATAGGGCATGTGTTTCTTTTACGAAATACTAAACAACATTTATGAGGTGGTATTTTGACTTTTCTTTTTAAGGAAAAAAAAATCTCTGCCTCCCTCCTTTGAAATATTTATTAGATTATGTTTTTCTGTTCGAGGAATAAACTGAATCCACTACTTGCTCGTAACAGAGGAAGCCGTTTATGACAAGAGGGATGGGGAGAATCTGGATTCCTAGTGAGAAGCCAGCTCTCAAAGGTGTGCACCCTTCACGGGAAGGACAAGGTGACAAGGCTCTCTCAACAGTTTCCACTTCTTGCAGACAACCCTTCCTCCACTGATCAGACTGTGCTTTTCATTGAATTGCAGGAAACAAAAGGTAGGTGCTGACACTGATCAGTTGTGAAGGCCAGAATGGTGTAAGCAAATGTGCCGTCACCAGTGAGGGGATCGTAGACGAAAGGAGGTGAGAAGAAGGGGTAAGAGGAACTAGCTGGTGGATTTTTTTTTTTGATGATGATGGCGATGTTTTAAAAATGTTTGAAATAATACAAACATGTAGTTTTTAAAAAAAAAATGGTGCTAAAAACGAATAAGGAATGCATTGGAGCATTGCTATTCTCCTGTTGCCCCAGGCTTTGCACACTTAGCCTTTCTCCTGAGACAACCAGGTCCAATTCACATGAGTAAATAATGTTTTTGATAAATGGCATGCTATAATCTATTTATCGAGATAACTTCACACATTGCCTACATTTCATTCATTAAGGATTTCGTCTCTTACACATTTCTACTTATTTTTCCTCCTCCTGCTTTTCAATATCATTTTATATAAAAACTTTAGATAAAATCCAGAGGAAGGGTTTACGTTATTGTCAAACTATACAGACATTTTTATTACTAGATGTTATGTACTTATGCATCTATTTCCTTTTTCATATAACGTTTCATTTTTCTTTCTCTTGAGTTATCTTGGTGTATTTGCTGAGGTTTCTCTATGCGTCTTGCCATGTGTTTTCTAAATGCTCCAACAGATATCACACATCTGATGAAAATTTTTCCAAATATTCAAGTGCAACTTCAAATACTATCTAAATCCGTTTCTACCCATTCCTTCCTCCATGCCCTACTCCTCTTGTGAACCTCTCCATCTCTATTCCAGTCTAGACCACTGGTCTTGAGGTTCTGCGTGGTTGTTTTTCTGGCATTTCTTTTTGCCATTCTCTCCTGGGTCCTGTCTTCCTCTTTGTGATGTATTCCATTATCCTGATGAAGCACATCTTCCAAGTAAAAGTGTGTGCATAATAAGTGTCTTTATTTCACCCTTGCCCATGATTGGTAATTAACTGCCAGGGCTCGTTTCATAGGCGTACGAGGCGAGCGGGCACCACAGGGCCTCCCGCTAGAAGAGTCCCAGGCTGAGTTTAATGCTCCGTTGTTGCCATCTTGTCATTCTTAATTTTTGAACAAGGGGCCTCACATTTTTATTTTTCACTGGGCCTCACAATTTCTGTAGCTGGTCATGTTGGCTAGCTATATAAACCACCCTGTTCTCGTGTCCAGTGTCACTACTGAGAAGTCTGAAGCCATTCTGGTTCCCTTTCTACAGCATTGGGCTCAGTCTTTTTCTCTGTGGAAGCTCTTACTGGTCTCTTTATCTTAATGAACTGACAGTGAATGATTGGACTGGATTTTGTTGTTGTTGTTGCCTGGTGGGCTTTTTCAATCTTGACCTTTCTTTCTTGGATAGAAAGAAAATAGCCTATATTATTAGTTTTTAAAGAATTTTCTTCTTTTGTCCATGTTTATTTTTTATGAAACTCATTGTTTAGATACTAAACTTTTTGGATTGATCCTCTAATTTTTATTATCTGTTTTGTTATTGTCTATTGGCTTGTTTTTAAAAATACTTTCTGGGATTTTTCTTTGGCTTTATTTTCCAATGCTTCTACTAAATTTATTATTTCAGCTATCATATTTTAAATAATGAATCATCCCTCTTAGTCTCTGATTATTCTCTTTTTTTTTGTAGCTTTCTGTTCTTTATTATGAATGTACTATTTTCTGTTGTCTTTCTGATTATTTTAATAATAGGTTTTTTTTTTTTTTAAAAAAAAAAGCTTTCCCTGCCCCTTTTATGTTTCTTCTGTATTTCTTTGTCCCTTTTGGTTTTTGCCTTTCCTGTCATAGACCTGCTTCAGATTTCTGCTGATCCTTGGTTCTTAGTTCTTATTGAAGAATAGAAGTAAAAAGCTAATTGGAGGGTATATGTATGTTTTTATTTTTGCTGTTGTTGAATGGGCTATACATAAAACGATTTAACAGAGGCTTGGAATTTATTTATTTATTTATTTGTTGTAAAACCCCAAATGTCAGCATCCATAAAATTTTTCTCATTGGTCCCTTGATTTCTCCAGAGAGCAAATCCTCAAACCATAGGCATTGTGAGAGCAGGCAGAGGAAGAGAGGGATGGTATTTCACTAGTCATTATACAGACATTCAATGAATGTTTCTATTTTTGAAGTCATGCCTCATACTTTCTCTCCATCATGGTATTCCCCACTTCAGAGATGATGCTCTGATTCATTTTCTTCAGGGAATAAACCTGTAATCTCCTGGGGGTGATTCAAGAGGATGGGCTGGAGGTACCCAAATGTAGTCTTTTCATTAACCCTTGGGTCTTTAGCCCCAAGCTACTCCTTAGGTTTCCACGATGTCCCGTGCACCCAAGCCCTGAGCTTTTCCTGAGTTGTGCAGAGCAAACTGTCTTGTTTCTCATCAGTGCCTCCTATCAGGGCAGGTGGATTTGTGCTCTCTGTTTGGCCAAATGAGTTGCACACCTCCATCCATTTTTAATCTTCCCAAACTTCATGACATCTATTGCTGGCTTTCATCTCTGCTCCTGCTCTTTTTTGTCCTTCTGACTTTATAATTCCTTTATTTGTATATTGATGGTATTTCAGGAGGAGACAGAGACACATTTGTTTTTTCAGTCTGCCACATTTAAATAGAATTCTTAGCTAACCTTCTAGAGTCTTTCTAATACTCTAATTCTGTGTGAAAATTGATGTTGGCAACAAAGTTATATGGAAAGTATCCAGAAGTGGGGAAAAAAATAATAAAGAGAGAAACAGAATGCTATTGTTTGACAAGGAATGTTCTTAGGTATATAAATAGATCTTTAATACCAAGGACAGATGGGAGACTTTTTTTCTTCAAAGGTTATTCAGCTTTCTCATTTTTAGAAAATCTAAGTATTCAAGCATCAGTGTGAGGGAAAACCTACCTAGCTCATTTGAGCAAGAGAAAAAGAGGAGAAAACATGTAATAAGAACACCTATTCAGAATTGGGGGACCTGGATTGGTTTGAATAGAACTTTCTAACTCTGAAATTCTGTTTGAATTCATTTAAAAAATTATTCATAGAGGGAAAAATACTCAAGTGGAAATTGACAAAAACTTGACGGAGAAGAACAAAAGAAGAGTTAAAAATGAGAATTATGGACCGGTGCCTCTAGTTTACTTTGAAATATATTTCAAAATAAGATTGTATCGAGGCATGGATAAATGGATAGATATATGACCAAACAACTAGAGTAAAATAATACTAGTATATTCTCGGTGAATATATGAGTGTTCAGTTAAATTCAGTTTGACTGTGTGTTTGAAAATTTTCATAGCATGATGTTAGGAAAAAAATGAGAATTGTGGCAATAAAGACAGAGAAGAAGAAAACAGTACTTGTAGACAAAAGGTGACCAGCAAAGCAGGCCCAGAGAAGACACCGTCACTCATATTTTCTTACAGAAACATCTACGTGTAGACTTTAAAACTTTTACCTCTAAAGACTAAAGTCAGTGCTTCATGCTTATGGACCAGGTACACCTGGTCCTGCGCCTGTCCAGCACTTGACCTTCACACCTAAAAAATGAAGACAAGGGCTAAATTCAGCTCAAAACTAGAAGTGCTCAAACCACGGCCTGGATTTTTAAGAAGGAGGAATCGATATTGATTTGAACTGCTGCAGTAGAAAGTCTGATTCCCAAGGAAAATGTGTTTTGAATCATCACTTTATCATCACTTGATGTCTGACGCTGTAATTTCAGTGGGCACATCCTGATGACCGGAGCATGGTGCTAATGAAATCTAAGGAATGTTGGCTAAATGGCCTTCAGCCTAGAGTAGCATAATTCTGACTTGATATCAGAATTATGGGTCCAGTCATCACACAGATCAATTGCTTCATATAAAACCATTACCTGTTTAGTGCCCCAAACAACCCTCATCCTACAGTTCTCATTTGTAGCTGTGCCCTTTGTGACATTGGGGAACTGAGACCAAGCCTGTCTAAAATGTACCTATTACCACTTTTGGACAAAACAGTTGACTTAAGGCCATAGGAGATGTTTGATAGGATTAACCTGCTAGGTATATACAAACTCATCTGGGTGGTGAACAATTTTCCTTTAAAGAGAGTGTTTTAATAAAATGCTTTAAAAGATGACAGTATTATTGAGATAATTCAGAAATATTACCACGGAAAAGATTCTATACAAATAGAAATACTGGACGGACATGTTCACGCGTTGTCTGTGTTCATCAGTTCTCAAGCCGAATGATGCTGCTGCTGTTATTGGCGATGTTGTATGTGAAGGGCCTTGGCAATCGGCATTGTCGTGAGCTGTAATCCCAGGGCTGCAGGAGGTGGAATAAGTGCTCAGTGATGTTTTCACTGATACGAGGCTATTCATTAGAGAATAAGCCCCCAAAGACCGCCCGAACACGTTGACATCTGCCATTATGCACAGATGACTCCTCGCATCTTTCTCGAATTTGATTTTTTTTTCCCCAGAGCCCCAGGAGCTCCAGTGAATTAAAAAGGAAAAAAAAAAAACATTGAGCATTCCCACATGGTATATTTCGAAAGATCTTTGTGGCTACTTTAACTGTTTCTCAGAAGGAACAGCTTACGTGTTGGAACTTAAAGGGAGCTTGATTACCTTGGAGCGATGTCTTTAGTTTATAAATGAAGACATAGAACTCGAGGCTGCTGGTGACTTGTTCAGGATTATGGCACAGGTGCCGTGTGCCAGCCCTCAGGTTACTGACTGGCAGTCTTTCTCCTCACACCATCACCAGCACTGTTCAGGAAAGGATTTCTGTCCTGGATTGGAAATTGTCTCTGCTGAGGTGTTTGTTAATCATTTGGCAGGGCTTTCTAAGCTCCCAATTAAAAACAGTTTTGTTCATACTTGTTGGAAAAATAGAAAGCTTTCAAAAAGTAATGGCTATACTAAGAAGACAAACAACCTGATTAAAAATGGGCCAACAGCTACTTCACAAAAGAAAAATATATGAATAGTCAATAAGTTCACTAGAAGTTATTCATCATCATTAGTGATCAGGGAAATGCAAATAAAAACCTCAATGAGATACCACGACACGCCCATGGAAATGGCTTAAGTTAAAAAAGACTGACATTACAAATACCAGGTTTTAGCGAAGATATGGAACAAGTAGCATTCTCCCACCTGCTGACGGGAAGGTAAATTAGTACAATTACTTGGGAAACTTCTTGGCAGTTGTATGTAAAATTAGAGACACACTTGGGTAGAGCACACTCACCCAAGAGGAATGAAAGCATGTGCACACATAAAGGCTTGCACACGAATGATCGTCACTGTTTTAGTTGTAATAATCAAAATCTAAGACTCCAAATTGTCTATCTGCTGAAGAATAGATCATTGGATTGTGGAATACCCACGCAAAGCTATGTCCAAGTGCTAACCCTGATACTGTGAACATGACTGTGAGATAATGGGGGAAAAAAATACACGTTGATCTCCTCCCCTGATTCCTGGCACAGCGCTTCTAAAACCTGTGTCATTTTCTAACTGAGAAGAGCACTAGCAGCATCTTTTGTGCTAATATTTGCTGTTTGAGCCTGGCTCCTGACTCTGAACCTTAAGTCCCATGGAAGTTCCTGGGTGATAGGGGTGTCTTCTGGTTGTGGAAATGAGGGGACTCTTGGCAGGTCCTGGGTGGTGGATCAAGCCAGGACTAGCAGCTTGGGATTTTCAGCCCTGCCCCCACATTCTCCAGAGAACGGAGAGGGGCTGGAAATGGAGTTGATGATCGATCATGCCTACGTGGTGAAGCCTCCACAAAAATCTTGAACATACGGGGTCCCGAGGGCTTCCTGGTTGGCGACTGTGGAGGTGTGGGGGGAGTGCTGCATTCTGGGAAAGTGTGGAAGCTCCGCCCTCCCCCATCCCTCGCCCTGCACAGCTGCTCTATCTGGATGTGCATCTGTGTCCTTTGTCATATCTTTTTATAATGAACTGGCAAACAGGAAGTCAATAGTGTTCCTGAGTCCTGTGAGCCGCTCTGGCAAATCAATCGGATCAGAGGAAGGGGATGTGGGACCCTCTACTCTATAGCCCATCTGTCAGAAGCACAGATGATGACCTGGACATGTGACTGGCTTCTGCAGGTGGGGAGCCGTCTTATGGGGCTGAACCCTTCACCTGTGGGATACGACGCTATCTCCAGGTAGTGTTAGAACCGACTTAAGTTTTAGGACACCCAGCTGGTGCTGCAGAGAATTGCTTGTTGTGGGGGGAAAAAACATCACATATCTGATGTCAGAAAGCTTGCGAATGTGGTAGTGATATGAGTAAAGGAGAAATAGGAGGAGGACTCAACTTTTCTCTACCCGGTGACCTTATTTGGAAACAGGGTCTTTGCAGGTGTAATTAAGTTTCAGAACTCAAGATGATATCCTGGATTTAAGGTGGATCCTAAATCAAATGACAGGGAAAAAGGTACGTGAAAACAGAGGGATTGGAAGGATGCCACAAGCCAAGAAATACCTGGAGCCATCAGAAGCTCAAAGGGACCATGAAAGATTCTCCCCTAGAAGCTTTGAAGGGAGCGAGGTCCTTGATTTCAGATCTCTGGTCTCCACAACTGTGAGAGAAGAAATTTCTATTACTTTAAGCCATACGGCTTGTGTTCGTTCATTACTGCAGCCTTGGGAGACCAATACACTATATGATCCCATAGATATATATATAAAAAAAAAATGCGAACTAATCTGTAGTGACAGAAAACGGATACAGGGATTGCCTGAGACCAAGGAGTCTTTCTGGGATGGTGGACTTGTTCTGCGTTTACATTGTGGTGGTAGTTTCACAGGTGTATGCACTCATCACCTTGTACGTTTTAAATGGGCACATTTTATTACACATAAATTATCAACGTTTATTTTTAAAAAGCAGTGGTTATTTCCTCGACCCGGATGGTCTTTGGAAGTAGCGAGAGTAACTGTGGGGACTGGTTTTCCTCAGTCAGAAACGAAATGGCGCCGCGGCCAGTTTGAGAATCGGACTGGACTTGCCTCGTGCGTGCGCTGGCTTTGCGTGCTCTGCGGATGTAGTAAGGAACGTGGTTTCTTCGTGAGACCGTTCTGCTTACATTTTTCTTGTACTTTATAAAGTTCAAAGTCAAGGTCGAACCTTTTTTTTTTATAATGAAGGAAAAGGGTCATGAAGTCGCTCCTGTCTGTCCCACCTGGTTTCCCCAGATAGACGGACACCACTTAATGCAGTTGTCTTTGTGTCTGTGTGTGTGTGTGTGTGTGAGGATCTGTAGCATTTCACTACGGAGGAGTAGACTCTGTTGGATGCTTGGTCCTTCCTATCATTCGGTACCTAGAAGTTTCTCGAGGATCCTTCCTGCTACTGTAACAACCCCGACCCCGGGCTACTCGTGTGAGCTGTTCCCATTTCCCCAAACTCACCAAAGGATGCAATTCAGGAGTTTCCTTGTTGCGAGGTGGCAAGTTCACGGGCTATACCATGAGAAGCAACGTCCTTGGGAGACTTACGTGAGCACCCCCTCCCTCTCTGTTCTCAGGTTTGAGGAATCCCACCGGGAGGTGTGTCCTGTTGTCGTGTGTCCCATCTGGAGCGCCGTGTGCTCTGCCAGTCTGCAGACTCGTGCCTCTCTTCAGACAGGAAGCTTCTTCCCTAGTGCTTGTGGAGTTATGAACTCCCCTCCTTCCGCCCCTTCCTTTAGCTTCTAGACCTCCTCTCCACAGGAAAGGTCTCCTGGACCTGCCTTCAAGTGTCTCCCTTTTGTCCTGAGATTTCTCTTTGTATTTTATCCGTGAGGCGATGTGTTTCTTCTAGGCCTCTGGGCTGGTTCTCACTACGGTTCGCTTTTATGCTTCAAATGAAGATGTTTAGTTTTAAAATGCAAATTAATTATAGATTTGGTTTCACAAAGCCATTTTATGCCCTAATGAGATCTCTTTGAAGACTCCCGCTGCTGCTGCTCCGCGGATGTTCTCAGCTGACTCTTCCATCAAAGCTCCTTCTGCTGGAGCTGCTGCTCACAGCTGGTCACGTTTGTCCTTCTCTTCTGGACGCTAAATACGCTCCTCTTCCTCGGCCTGCTCAGGGCTCCTCTGTCCTCAGGGCCCCGGAGCTGTGAGGGTGGCACAGGCGGTGTGCACCCTGCCCTCCGCCTTCCTGGAATCCTCTGTTTGGAAGCTCTGGGCACACTGGGACGATGGTGTTGAGCTGCGAAGCAGCAGGGGAAAGGAATGAAGTTTAAAGCTCTTGCTTTATTTTAGAATGTCACCTTTTGGGTATCAGACTCCTTGAAATATATATGTCCCTTAGTTTTCTAATTTATTTAATCCCTTCTATATATGTACAACTCAATACAACTATAGCACTGTCTCTGGCCCATTCTTTTTCTTAATTCTGGGCCTGAGACTCCCTCTACTTAGAGGGAACCCTCTGCCCTAAAAACTCTCACGGTTGTGTCCAGGAAAAGGGAGTGTGCAGGATGAATGCTGCTTCAAGCCCTCATCTGATCCAGGCAGGGGGGGCCTTCTTGCCCTTTGTGGTCCCAGCTCGCTCATCAGCTCAGGAACCAGCTGAGGATTTATGGCTGAAACCTTGGCCGGTGATAGATAGTGTGTGGATTGTTCGCCCGTCACCTCTGCATAGGTCCTTCAAGGACTCGTGACTGCATCTGGGCAGGATGCAAAGACCCCGAGTCGTCTTCCCTTTGTGCTCGTAGCCAGTCCAGGCATGGACATCACATCCTTTTCAAAAGAACTCATCCTCCAAATCGCTTTTAGTCTCTTACTAACCAAGGAGTTCCAAGTACCTCTTTGGGAAGTGGCACTCTGTAGTATCCAGCCTGGTGTCAGCATTAAAATGAATAAAGAATCAGGGGAAGACTACTTAGGGCTGTGAATTAGCTCCCGTAAGAGGGGAGCGTGGGTCTGGTTAAGTCCAGCTAAGTATCAGGTTTTACTCATGCCATCTCATTATGCAGCTGAATGCAGTCTCCACGAAGCGCTTAATGAACAGCCGCAGTTGCTAACTGTTGACCCGGTTTTTGCATGAGCCACAGCTTTGTTTCCAAAATCTGACCCGTCTGATCTGTGCATGAACTGGGAGGCTGAATCAGCAAGTACAGCAGGTATTCATGTTACAGTAAGATTTTTTTTTCCACCTGCAGCAGCTGGTCTTCCTAGGTGGTCTCCCATCCAAGTACTAACCAGGCCCGACCCTGCTTAGCTTCCGAGATCAGACAGGATCGGGCTTGTTCAGGGTGGCACAGCCATACACAGTAAGGCTTGATGAAAGGAAATGTGTGCCTGCTCCTCGGCTCATCGCCAGCTCGCAGGGAGGACGTCTGCCTGCCCCAGGGATTCTCTGAGCGTCGGCATCCTCGGGGGGCTGGCCCGGCCGCAGCCACGCTTTTGTGGCTCAGCAGCTGCTCGGTTCACCTGACCCCCCTGAGCTGCTGGGAATGGGCAGGTCCTGGAGCGATGAGTAATAGCTGAGCTTCTCTGGGGGGCCCGCTGGAGGCACAGACTCACCACTGAGAGGAAGGGCAAGAGCGTCTCTCATTAATTAAAACAGGTCTTTGTCTTGTTTGCAGGGACCTTTTCAAGATGCTTACCCAAAAAGGTTTCCTGTGTGCCCCATGAAGTCAGTAGGGAGTAATAGTCTCATTTCATAGATGAGAAAGCTGACGCTCAGGGACTCGCTGAAGCCCACGTAGCTTCTTGGGAGCAGAACTGAGGGTATAATCTAAGTCTCTGTGTCCCTAGTGTCTGCCTATTAGGGATCTGGCAGGTTGCCTAGGTCCGCTGGTGGTCCCTTCCTAATTCTTTCCTCTCTCCTTTGGCTATGGAGGATCATTGATGAGTAGCACTAGTGTGAGACGCTATAAAAGTTCCTTCCCTAAAGGCACTGGGAATAAAATTCTTTTGGTCTGGGACCACAGAGGCATAATGGCTTGGAGCCACTGTGAAGCAAGCCGGTGGCTTGTTCTGCTCTGGGCCTGGTCACCTTACATTTCTAGGAGCAGAGTGATGTCAGCCAAGTGTGTGACACGCTCAGCTTCTCCGAGTTCCAGCCGATCTCCCGTGGAAGGCACACAACCCTCTGGAAAACCTCTCTAGACCGTCAGTGCCTGTGGCTGTAGAGATGACTCTTTTTTTCTCTAGATTACCATCCCTGGCATCGGTTTCTACAGTTCACCTTCTCTGGGTAGGCGTTGGCTCATTTTTCATGTTTAGAATTTTGGTTTTGGCTCATCTCTTGCTGTGGGTTTTTGTAGAAATGAAAAAGTGGGTTCAAACTCAGGTTTTTCCCTTGACCTTTTCTAAGTCAAACGGCGAAGTCCGCCAAATGTCATCAGTGCTTCTGAATCTCTTTGGTTTCTTCAGTGGAGCTATGACCATCCAAGAAAGAAAGAAAAAAAAAAACAAAAAAAAAGCTTTGCTTCTCCAGCTGCTGCATCAGCCAGGTTGTCCCTGCAGCTTTGCCAGGCAGCCTGATTCGTGTCTCCCAGAGAGGCCGGAGAGCTGAGTGAAAACCCCAGGAGGGCCTAGGTTGTGTTTTAATCTACTTGGAATCTCCCTGGCTGGAGCTTGCCCACCTTGCTGGAGCTGGCCGCGGGTAAGCCGTGTGGCGAGTGGGCATCACCCAACACAAAGAAGGGATGATGCTCTTTCCCAGAGGACTGCCGGAGCCCGCTGGCTAAGATCGAACAGTTCCCAAGAGGGGGAGTGAGAATTGAGAAAAAGAGAGACAAAAAGAGTCAAAAGATAGAGAGAGAGAAAGATAGAGAGACAGACAGACAGACAGAGAGATAGAGTGATAGAGTCAGGAGGGCTAACAGTGAATACTGCGCCCCGAGTTCATTTAGCACAGCATATATATACCCTTGGAGAAGCAACACCCACACATATGCAAATGATCGCTGACCTTTACATAAGTTCTCACAAAACATCCTTGTTCCTGTTTTTGTCTCTTATTCCCTGGGGCAAGGAACATTCAACATTAAGCCAAACTTCCTCCTTCACTAATGAGCTATCCATTAAGCCAAACTTCCTCTTTCAGTAACAAGCTATCCATTAAGGAGCCCACCGGCTCTGCAAACTTCTAGCTTGCAGACAACTCCAACCCTGTCTGTAGGGCATTCATCAAGAATGGCTCCCAACAGAGGACAAGGAACTCAGAGCCACGTTGAAGCCGGGGCTGCCCATGAATGGAGCCCATTCTCAAAGCAGGACAAAATGTATAGGTCACATTTGGGGGTTCTACGTGGAGAGGTAGGGTGGGGCCGACCTCAGCGGGCAGCTGTGGGTGATTTCAGGTCACGTGAGAGCTTTTAGTCACATGTATAGTCACATGTACACGTCCGTCCTGTAAGAAGTAAAGGCTTTGCCAGAAGCCGTGATTGTCAGAAGTTAGGACTTAATTAGTATAGCTCAGAGGTGACTTTGCAATGACAGTCTCCCATTTTCCAGCCTGAGCCTTTAAGGGTAATGAGGGACAGTTCATGGCTTTAAGACACGAGGTCTGTGCATAGACAAGAGTCTAAAGTCTGGACTTAGCTCCATCACTATCTTGAGCGAGGCACTGGAACTTCTTGATTTTCCCTTTTCTTTCCTGTAAAATAGAAATATCCCTTAGTGGTCTCATAGTCTCCATCTCTGCTCTTCCCCAAAGGATGAAGTGTACCACCGTCTTACTCCAAGACAGGACCTGTAGCTTTATATTTCGACAGGCAGCTCCTGGAGTGGATTGCATTAAAATCGTCAGCGGTGTAGGGCCAAAAACAGCTCTAGAAAAAAAAAAAATCCTCCTATGAACTTTTCCTTGACTTATATTTGAAAAAAATGCTAGGTCAGAAATGACACTAAAAAAAAAAAAAAAAAAAAAAAAAAACGCTCAGGAAAATTCACTGAACTTTTCCCCTTTGCCCTGTGCTTATTTTCATGCTCTGGTGTATTTCAATGTACAACCAAGCTGTTAATGTTTTCTGTTTAGTCAACAGAACATCTGTAACCTCTGCTCCTGATGTTCTCAGCTCGGCTATTAGCTAACAGGGAACTGGTCTGAACTGCAGAAGTCAAGGTCACTTTCACCGTTCTTTCACACTCTCCGTATGATCCAGCATTAACACTCTCTCTGAAAACACCCTGCTTTAAATATATCGTTGCTTTTCCTCTGGGGCTCAGGACAATCATACAGCCCCGTACCCTACAGAGAGACCTGTACTGGACTAGCACAGTGATTCCTTTTTGGTGAGCTGTGTTCTGGGGCTCAGAGAGTGACATTCATTTATACCTTCAAAGATAATGCTCCAAGCACTGATAAATTAGTGCTCCGGGCACTGCTGGCTGCTGAGTGGCCTACCTTGGCTTCCTGACTTGAGAGCTCACATCTTCGTGCGACCTGAGCTTTCTTCTGAGCTTCGGTAGGGCCTGGGCTTGCATGGGGCGTGTGCTGGTTCTGTATTCCACCCGTGGGAAACGTCCCCAGAGGCAAGAGGAGGCTGCGTGGGGCCCTGCCTGTCAGCGGGGCTCTTGCTGCTCCCACAGAGGACGTTCTAAGGTTATCTCGGTTTGGTTGGTAAGGCTGCAAGAACGACTCGCGAGCATTGCGACTTCTGTCACCATTGCCTCCCCCCTTTCTGCCACTGGCACGTTCTGTTCCCATCTTCACTCGAAAGTAGACGTCACCTCTTTGCTCAGTATCTATTTTTCTTCTGAAGTGGTTTCATTAGGGAATTTATTTTTATATTTTTCTTGCACATGTACCTGTTTTCGGTTCTAATCTGTCGGTTAAATATTTCAGGGAATTAGCAATAAGGCTCGAATCCCTCTTCTGAGTCTTCCTTCGTGTGATTTTTCCAGACTCTTCCAATTTACACACCAGTCTACGGGGAGCAATTTATAAATATCAATGTTCTCACTTCCTTTCCTTCCATGCAAGCAGACGCATTGTTGATTGTTTGCCTTAAGTAGGAAAATGTGGCAGAAAAACAGTGAAAAGGTGTACAAGGAAGAAATACACCGGTGACTTCAACTGATCCTTTGAGCAGACCATGTACACGGACATGGCATAGTTAGGCTGTATAGGGAATAAACGAAACGAAACCCCCAGCTCACCGGCCGCTGCTGAGGAGAGATTTAGGGGAAAGGCCGCAGCGATGTGGCAATGGGAGAAGGAAACAGAGGCAAAAGGTCTTGGACTGAGCGGGAGAGAAACCCCAGTGTGGCCCAGAACCTAAATTAATTCTTCCTAACATTATTCCCCTACCCCCTCGCTTCCCCGCCCCCCACCCCCACTGCCAGGAAGTTGATGCGAAGTTGCAAACAGTCAGCGAGAGCTTTCGGAGACTTTGATCCTTGATATGCAATCTAAAGATTGAGAGATTATATTTTCCCTCTAATTAAATCCCTTCTAACCTTGTGTGGAGTACCTGCAAGGTGAGCAGGCAAGATTTGACCTGCCGTGTGTGTTTAGATTCCCAGGAAGGCTGGGGGAGACTTGTGTGATCTGCAGCAGGAGTTACGGCGGAGACAGAGGGTCAGACACATCGTGTGTGTGTGTGTGTGTGTGTGTGTGTGTGTGTGTGATTGATGCTGAGATGCTGATGTGAGTGCCCCTAAGGACGACCACTGCCCACAAGCTTAACAGGAGCGCCTGCGTTTAAATGGACAGTCTGTGGTCAGAGCCAGGTAGCGTGAGCTATGTCCCCTTGGGTGGGATGGACACAGGGTTCCCAGGGTTCTTCCCGTTCTCCTCTTTGTCTTCTCTTTGGTCTTAAGGCCGTTCTATATTTGCCAATAATCCTCTGAGGTTAGCGGCCTTAAAGATGTCTTGTTCAACCAGTGCACGCCTCACAGGGTTAAATTACCCCCTCAAGGTCACACAGCTAATTAGCAGCAGAGAAGCAGTCTGCTGGCTTCTGCCAAGCCGCGCTTTACACACCGCATGAGTAATCCTCACCGGCTTTGTGTTGCTTTCCTGGTAGCCTTGCTGCAGCCCATATGCTGCGAAGTGGGGGTGAGGAAGAGCTGATCTCTTAGGTGAAGTATCCCTTCCCTTTGTGGACAGAGGGAGTGCGCCTGGAGGAGGAGATGGAGCCGTGCCCTCCCACCGCAGTGGGGCGACTCGAGAGGCACCCCCCAAATCGCCATTCGTGTTTGTTTGCTAGAGCGGCTGTAACAAGTCACTGCCAACTGGGTGGCTTCAAACAACAGAGATTTATTCTCTCACAGTTCAGGAGGCTAGAAGTCTGAAGTCATCCTGTCTGAGCGCCCTAGGGAAGGACCCTTCCTTGCCTCTTTCAGCGTCTGGAGGCTGCCTGCAGTTCTTGGCATGCCTTGGTGTACAGCGGCATCAACCCCGTCTCTGCCCCCATCGTCACGTGACCTTTCCTCTGTGCAGCTCTGCGTATACTTTCCTGTCTCTTAGAAGGACACTGTCATCGGAGTTAGAGCCTTGAGTCCAGAATGATATCGTTTCAAGCTTTACCTTGATTATATCTGCAAAGCCCCTGTTTGCAGGTGAGGTCACGTTCTGAAGTTTCGGGTGGACATGAATGTCGGAGGGACACTATTCAACCCACTCCACCGTTGATTCAGAAATAACAGCTAACAATTGGACACTAAATCTAAAGCATCGTATAAAAAATGAGGAGATAATGTTTTTCTATTTATGAAACCCGTTACGGTCCATTGCACACCTGAAATTCTGAAGTTAAAACTCCCTAGCAAAAGGCTAGAAGGTAAGGTGAAGCCCTCAATAAAGTTGTAGGAGAATCGTATATTTTTAGTCTGTTATTCTGTGCCAGGCATTGCATGCAGTGATTTATGTGGATGATTGCACTGAATCTTTTCAAAATCCCCGTGAGGCTTGTACCATCGTTACAAGTGGGGAAACTGAGGTACGTGCTGGCCAGTCTCCCATCGCCGAGCACTCAGCCTCTGCCTTGCCTTGAGTTCAAACCCCCAACCCACCCCTTGATAGTTGCTCTTATTAATTTCTTCCTGCTACTGTTACAAATTGCCAGAAACATAGTGGCTTAAAACACACACACACCAATGTATCATTTCACAGTTCTGGAGTTCTAACACTAAGGTGTCAGCAGGGCTGCATTTTTTTTCTGGAGGCTCTAGAAGAGAATCTGTTCCTGGCCTTTCCTGCCTGCACCCCCTGGCTGGTGGCCCATCCCTCCAGTCACTCCAGCCTCTGCTTCCGCTGACACGCTGGTCCTCCTGCCTCCCTTCGGTTTACATCATACCCGCCCGAGTAATCCACGCTACTCTTTCCATCTCAGGATCCTTAACTTAGTCCCACTGGCAAAGTCTCTTTGCCACGAAGGTGACACATTCACAGGATCTGAGGATTCGATTATGGACATCTTTGGGGGAGCATTCTTCTGTCCACCACACTGTGTTACCCGCAGTAAATGTCTTAACCTCCTTAGGGATCACTGTCCTTCTCTAAATAAAAGAAAAGGCAAATAATAATAATAATACTGATCTATTGAGCCATTGTGTGGATCAAATGAGATTACGATGAATACGTTGCCTCAATAAGCAAGGCAGCTGCTGTTCTCATCACTGTTGGTTAAGGCATGAGCCAGGAGCTACTGTCATGGGCTAGGTGACACAGGGTCCTTGCAGTCTGTAGGGGACAAATGTGGGGTTGACGGGCTCCACCCAGCACTGAAGTAAGTATATGACAGGTGCTCTATTTTGCAAATAGGCAAAGCAATGTCAAGTTGAGGTGCAGCCACCTGGACCTGGAGAATTGGGTCTTGAGAAGAAAAACAGGACTTTGCATCTCTACAGAAACTGTTTCCTCTTGTGCCTAAAAGATTTCTGAAGATTTGGTGAAAAGTTGGATGAAGCATCCAAGCCAAGAGACGCTTTCGTGGAGTTCCCCGCAAAGGTTCGGAATATTGGAACGCAGGCCAAAAAGACAGTGTGGGGCCTGCCAGCCTCCGAGTCATGCCCCCGATGGTGGTTTTGTGTTGGAGGACATCAGCAGCTGACTAGCCCTGGGTCTGACTTCTCTCAGAAGTGTCCGACGTCTGCAGTCGAAGCAGAAATGAGCTCTGGGCGTGTGGACCCTGTCAGGCCCCATGGCCTGCAGTAGAACAGAACCCCCGGCTAACTTATTTCCATACGGAAACAGACCCCAAACCAGGAGGAGATCCCTCCTCCAGTCCCCTCCCACCATTTCCATCGTCCCTGTGCCATTTCCTTTACCCCTAGGTGACGTGGGTAGTGTGAGACTTTACGCAGGAGACACTTCAGTCCCAAATTCTTGCCTGTCTCTCCATTTCTGCTCCGTGGGCTTCTTCGGGGGGTAAAGACCTCAGGCCCCCGTGAGCCTTGCTAAAATGCAGACACCTTTGACAGGGTAGCTCTGTGGGGCTCCATGGCAAACTTCAGAGGTCCTTTCTTTCAATAGCATCATTTTAAAGATGAATAAACTGAGGAACGGTGAAGAGTTACGGCAAACTACGAGCTAGAAGAGACGGTCTCCTTATAAGGCCACCCTGCAAGGCTGACTCCAACTGCAAGTTCAAGGGGTTCCCAAACCGCCCTCGGTCTCCAGCCTCTCTGGGTGGGACCTAAAGCCCACACCCTAAGTCACATCACTGTTCTTTGTGGTGTGGCCAGCACCCCTCCCCGCCCCCACTCTCAACAAAATCACTCCTACAGCGATCACCTCCCGGAAGCCAACAGCAAAGCCCAGACCGCTCTGTGGCCAAGGTTAAGAGCTGTACCACATCGTCTTGAGGAGCTGAATGACTCAACCAAGGTCACATGGCTCAGCCAAAAATATTTACATTCTTAAAACGCAGTAATGCTTCATAGTCTTGAGTGATCAGTAGAGAATAGGAAGCGATATAGCATCGTGGATAAGAGTCTGGACTCTGGAATCAGGCTAAAGGGTTAGGCTACATCTCTGCCATTTACTCCTGTGTGACCTTGAGGAAGTTCTCACGTTCCTTGTGCCTCAGTTTCCTTATTTACTTGTAAAATGGACATAATGATAAAAATCTAACTCAGAGTCAGTATTTGTAAAACACTTACAACAGTGTCTAGCACGTATTAACTCCTCCATAATCTTATTCTTTCATAGCATTACACAGAAAAAAAAAAATATGTGAATAAGTCAGAAAGCAAAATTTCTCCACGATCCTCTCCCTTTTCTCCTCCCACCTAATCGATAGGTGATATGTTTCCAAACCTTTTCTTTTTATTCACAAACAATCACACGTAAATGATATTGCACATAGTCTGCAATGTCCTTTTACCTAAGATTGTCATCGGCAATTTATTGGTTGGAACTGCAACCTATAAAATCACGGACATCGTGAACGAATGTGGAAAAGCTACGCGACAACATGCCTCCATTTTGGGGCTGCACCGGCATTCATCATGGGAGCAGCGGAAAGCCACCTGGGGGAGAGAGGCCTAAACATGTCCTTCTGCCTTGTGTGAAGCCACAATAACAAGTGTTTGTCCCGTGCACTGTCCTGCTGCAGCTCTGTGACGCTGTCGTCACGTAGGAGGATGGCACTTGGTCAGGAAACCCTGCATTCCTCGTGCCGAGGAAGAAAAATAATCTTGTGGAAACTTCGGCTCACCTCAGTGGCAAATGTCCAGGTTTCCGAGTGTGCAGCTGTAGAATATTGTGTTTAGCTGGTTGGTATGCCCAGAACTGAAAAAGAGTTGTGTCAAAAAAAACCCAATTATGTCCAATTAAGGGAACATTCAGTCAAGTCCCTCCTGTGTACCAGGCACTGGGCTGATCAGTCTGAGGGGAATGAAGCCAAGGAAGACATCACCTTGGGTCCCTGGGGTCCCCCTGCCTAGCAGGACACGGAAATGCACAGGGCATGACACGTGACAGGCCAGACAGATGCGAAGCCCAGGGATACAGAGAGCTGCACCAGAAGTGGCATTTAATTCTGCCTGGGCTGTGTAAACATGGGGACACAGAGCTCTGCCTCTAGTGATTTCTGGGGGCACACGGGTGGGGGACGGCACCTGCTCTGTGTCAGATGAAAGCATGGCACCACACGGGTGTCGAAGACGGCGCATAGCGAGCAGAATGGCTGAGTCCAGGCGAAATGAGTGTGTGTCTGTGGGGTGGGGGCTGCGGGGGCAGGAGGAAGTGCCGTGAAGCATTATACGCTGACAAAAACGACTCTTTTCTCTCTCTCCATGTTGGGTAGAGAGCTAAGTGCTTAAACTAATAATATCTGGCATTTATCAAAGTACTCCTTACCCTTCAAGAGAGTTTTAGGGTCATCAGAATGATCTGTACTCAGGGCGACCTTATGGGAAAGGTAGGGAGGGTGAGGGCAGCGGGGACCGGGACGGTGGAGTGAGCTGATAAGGCCACATGGGAGCAGAATCACGATCTCCCTAATTTCTATCTTAGGACTTCATCTCAGCCCTCTGGGTTTCTTTCTTCCTTTTTTTTTTTTCTTCTTATTTTAATGAGCAAGAGTCTTTAAGTTGCAAGGCACGCTGGCACCATTTACATTTTAAGAGGCTTAAATTTTTAATTTTCTTTTCCATTTCATTGGAACATTTTAGAAAGTCGCGCTGCTTTTATTACACCGCATTCTGAACATATCCTCCCCCTTCGATCCTCGCCCCTGCAGAGCCTGGGCAGGGCTGGAGTTCTAGGGACTCGGGAAAGAGAAGGAGCGGCCCAAGGTGAGGGTGTTCGACCAAGCAGAAGCAGGCCAGAGCCCTCCTCGCCTTGTGAGGCTCCAGATGACGGATTTGGATTACTGGATTCCAGCAGCAGCCCGAGTGCTCCCGGTTCACCTGACGTGCCCTCTGTGGTTTAAGATACGTCTTAGCTTCTGTCCCCCACACGTTATCAAAGGGCGGTGTCGGCCCCTGGCCTCAGGCTGCTGAACTGCATTAGCTGATGTCACCGCATTGGGTGGCCGACACTGACGATATCCGTCTGCCGCATTGCCATCCCAGTGTCTCTTCGTCAGGGTTCAGGAGGGGCAGCGAGTAGCTCCATTAATGTCTCCTAACTTATTTTGGTTTCACTCGTAAGCATCTGCTTCTTTGGCTTGTTTCCCTCGAGAATAAACATTTTCCAGGGGTGGGGGCAGAGAAAATGAATAGCTTCTGGAAGCTAGAACACTTGAGCCGGGGTTTTGGAAGGAAGTCTGCCTTTTCTAAGGGTCTTCCTGGAAGCGGGTCTTTGTCATCACCTCACTGGGGCCGATTCCTGCGACCTAAACGCTGCCTGAACTTACCTCTGCTGACTTTCAAGTTTATTCATTAGAGGAGTGAAAAGCAATTCTACAACCCACCGACCATTAAAAGAAGTGAGATCTAGGGAGGTAGGTCAGCGCTCACAAGTTCAGGCAAAAATAGGCTATTGTTCTTGAGAAAGTTCAGGAAAGACACCACTGAAAAGCAAGGAACTCTTTCTCAGGAGCAATTTCTTTGTCCTGATCATCAAAGCATCTCCTGTTTGGAGTTCATAAGCATAAGGAGAGTACACAAAAGAGATTTTCACGTGTGCATTACGATGACATTCTTCATTTCAGTGGTCGTGTGTGCTCTCTGTTTTAAAGAAAGTCTATGGGATTTCTGTTTTCAATAAAAAAATACTTGGTCTTCAATTTTCTTGCATCCATTGGCAACTGGTTAAATATTGTCTCCTTTCCTCAGAAAATCATTACCTTGGCAGTGAGTGCTAGGCACTTTTTATCTCGCCTCTTCCTTTCTCCCCTTTGAGTCAACCAAGCACATTAATTTATTAAAATGTTCAACCTGTATGTATTGACACCCTTCATAAATACTCTGTGAGATTCTGGGCACATGCTGGTTGGTGACCAAGGAGATGCATGGGTCCTCTCTCCATAGAATTTACAGTCTCGAAGCAGAGACAGGTACTTAAGCGTGTTTATAAGGACATATACACACATGTATGTTGTATAGATGCCCAAATATGGATAGATATGCATACACGTGTACACACAAACTTCAAATTGTGCTAAATGATATGAAGGTAAAGAAATGAGAGACGTAATTGAAGCTGGGGTGGTTGAGAATGGCTTTCCTAAAGAAGGGACTTTGGGGCTGAGACCTGAGGGTAGGTAGGGTCTAGATCATAGGAAAGAAGAACTCGGGGCGGGGGGGCAGGAGCAGGCTGCCTGAAGGTCTCCGGAAGGGTGGCCAGTTTGAGAAACCAAAGGAAGTCCAGAGTGATGGACAGGAGTGAGCAGGAGCCACGTGACTACGCAAGGATTCGGGAGATCTGTTCATTTGAAGAGATGAGCAATGCAGTGCAGGGGAGACGAGTTGAGGTTCCAAAGGATCATTCTAGCTGTTGCACGGAGAATCGATGTGGCGGGGGAACGAAAAGGGGAGAGGTGTTTGCCAGCAAAATGGAGCAATGGAGAGGGGAGGGCGAGGCATTCAAGTTCTGTCTTGATAGGAGAATTGTTGACACATTGGATGTGGGAACCACAGAGAGAAAGGTATAAAATATGACTCTTTCCCCTCTGATTCATGCCCTGACTGCCTAGTGAATTTCACTCCAGGTGACCTTTCTCCTATGCCTGTGCAACTTGTCTAACTCCTGGTCAGAAATAAGCCAAGCTCGCTTTTCCACTCCCTGCTGGGACCTCACCTGGGAGGGGCGAGTCACCTCCACGGGAGGCTTCCCTGGTGGAAGTCTCAGTACCTGGAGGGTTTTTTGCAGCTCCAGATCTGAATACAAACCATGAAATAATTTGGAAGTAGAACCACACTCCTTAACAGTAATTATTTGCAGGTTTTATATTATATGGGGTGAACGATGAGAAATATAAAGTGAGTTGTTATAAATATCAGTTCTACTTCGCTAAGGAATTGGCTTAAACCCTTAATTAGTGTCAACCGTCCTGGACAGGAATTTGTTTCTCTTCCAGGTCTGGGATATTTTTGTCTGTGTGATTGGGCACACCATATTGGCTTGCCCCAGGAGATCTGGGTAGGAACATTTATTTCTTGGTTTCAGGCCTCTGCAGAGTGACTCCTTTCTCTTTGCTTCTGCAAATATGTCAAGTGCAACTTTGAATAATGGCTCTTTGCCCGTTGACTTCCACAGGAGGTTTTGTTTCTTTTCAAAGTTATTTTAAAACTTCATTGTATGTTTTATGAGTAAATCATCATGGTTAATAACAAAATGATAGTTCCTACACACATTCAGTGCCAAGAAACTATGCTTAGTGCACGTCAGACGTGATCTCCTGAAGTTGGCGTCGTCGTCCTTCATCCAAAGTCATGTGGTCAGGTGAGCGGTGGAGGTGGGGTCGGGACGCAGGTGAGCTGGTTTCGAAGCCGGTGCTCTCGGCCAGCACCTTGGACGGCTCAGGGAGGCTCCCGGCGACCTGGTAACCAGTCCTCTGGGCTGAGATTCTCTTGGTGGCCACCCTGTGGAGTGATCTGTGATCGCTGTGTGCTTTCATGGGGGAGGGACATCGTACACCACCCGAGGAGGAAAAAACGACTTCCTCCCGGGCACCCCGACTGAACTGAATCACCTCAGGTCTAACATCTGGGGTTTACCGCACATCCTTCTTGAGATATATATAATATAATATATATATTATATATATATATAATATATATTATAAAAAATATATATGTGTATACATATATATATACACACACATATATATACACACATATATATATGTATACACATATATATTTTTTCATATATGTGTGTATATATATACATATATATACATATATACATACATATATATACACACACCTATAAATATATATATTTTTCCCCAGTTTTCCTCACTTACATTAAAACAGGAATCCTGTTCTCCAGTTTCGTCTTTATCATTCTCTCTCCAAGGACAATTGAGCCATCATGATAAAAAGAGTCAGTGATACACGTTTATATATTAAAAAAGTCTGTTCTGGACTTGGTTCTACCATATGACAACGTTTTTTTTTTTTTTTTTTTTACTAATTATGGATATTATCCTAGATGAACCATTGACAGCGTCTTCACGTCAATGCACCATGGCTGGTACAAAGTAGATATATATAATCTGTTAGTCAGTGTTGAATTCTAAAAAGGCGGGGTTAGCCATCCATTCACTCACCAAACATTTCCTGAGGGCCCTCGATGGCCTGACACTGTGCCAGAGACTGGTATGCAAAGGCGATGCTGAGATTAGAGCACCTCGAGATTAGCCAGCTTGGAGTCAGATCTTGCTCTCACCAGCACGCTAACTGCGAAGCTTGGAAATCTTCTCATCCACCAGTTAGGGCTGATCAGAGGCCTATTACATGAGGCTGCTGGGAGGTGTGAAGGGGAGTGCGTACGAGGCCCTTGGCTCAGCACCTGGCGTACGTTGTGAGCGCTCAGTAAGTGTGTCACGGTGTCGTGGAGGTGTAATGTGGTTCAGCAAGCACACATGTGCACGCACGCGCACATTTGTACGTGGGGGGTAGTGATTTTTAATATTGGGGAGAAGAAGGGTGAATATTTGATCTTAATTCATTTTTGTAAAACTAACCAATACATCTAAATAACACAAAGAGCGGGAAGTCGAGCTTAGCAGCGTTTCTGATGGGGATGTGCAGAAGGGAGAGGGTCTTCGGGGTGGAAGCAGAGAGGGGAGCGGGCAGTGAGAGAATCTCTGGAGACTAAAATTTCAGTTGGTCCCGAAAGGATGGCTGGGTAACAGATCAGTGAACTCGAGCCACAGGCTCTGTGTCCCTTGGTGTTTCCCCTAGTATATGCATCTGCGAAGGAAGGCAGGCCCAGATTTGATGTCTGTTTAGACAGCACAGAAAGCAGGCATCAACCAGGTTTTCTGAGTGAAGACAGACGTGAGCCAGTGACGTGTGGACAGAGGAGCAGTCTGGACAGAGCCAGGCCTGGGGCCCACCGCTGTGGCAGCAATGCTGCTTGGTTGCGGCCCAGGGGTTGGTGTCAGGCTGAGGTTCGGTGTGGAGTCCAGGGCAGAGCATCTGACGTATGCAAGTGGGGGCTGGCGTCCCAGTGGCACTCAGCAGGGGGCGAGCGGGTGGGCCTGCCCCTCGCGGGCAGGTCCTCCCAGCAGGCAGGCAGAGCATGACGGCAGAGCATGTGGAGGAGGAGGTACTCAGAGTCAAGTGAGACTGGCCTCAGCAGGGATTAGGGTTCCAATCTCTAGGCCTGGGCTCGGAGGAGGGGACTGGCTAGAGCAAGTCGGGTCTTGTCCGCAGACCTTGAACTCTGGTCCCTCCGACACTCAGGTCTGTGTGGTAGGATTCAGAACCTGTCGCGGACACCTAGCAGAACCCCAACTCCTCGGTTTAACAGCTTCCTAGACTGGAGGTGGGACTGGGCTCTTGGTAAGGGTCAGATGTCACTTGTTCTGAGGAACGAAGAGAAGCAGAGGCCGAGAAACCTGGAATTGCTACCAGAATCTACACAAACAATTGCTACTCTCTTCTCCTCTTCCTGTTTTCTAGTTTTACCTTTCCTTACTCCTAGTACACCATATTGCTTTACTTAATAAAAAAAAAAAATCCAATATATGCTATTAAGACTCCATCCTGCATCTCCTAACCATCTGAACTGAAATGTCCAGGGCAGCCCCAAACTGCAATTGACTTTATTGTTTTCAATATATAGAAGTCCCGAAACCAAACTAATTTTTTAAAATAAACTTTTATTTGTTCATTCCTATAACTGGACAAATGAAAGGCAATTTTTTAGCACCTCAAATTTTCCACTTTTTGGCTTGGAAAGCAGTCCCCATGTCGGGGGATGGGGGGGTCTTGGAAAAGAACATTATTGTTGGGTTGGGAAAGTGATCACACGGAGGTCGTTTTTTCTGAGGAAAAAAATGCATTCCAACTTTGAAACAGCCACACAGGAAGTTCCATCCAGACACGATCTGCTTGAATGTACCACAGAGCTGCTCACGGGACCTTCTGTGAAACGGTGCTCAGTAGATGTGAAGTGTGGCTTAGCGCAGGAAAGGCTCTGAAAGCAACGCCTCCCCCAGATTAAAGCCAAGGTCCTTTGTCCTCGAAATCACAGGACCAACCTTGGACATTTGGTCTGTCTTGCCTGTCCAGTTTTAGTCCTTTCCTCCCTTTGGACCACTTGCCATTTGGAGTGTGGGGGAGGAGCAAACTTTTCCCTCCGGGTTCTCCCGGCTGGTCTAATGAGACAGATTAGCGAGAGACAATAACCAAATGTAATACATACATACATACGGGAAACCCACATAGCTGAGAGAATCAGAGACCCCCCTACACATGAGAGCTTCAGAGATGGACAAGAGGATCTGGAGTCTATGAGCCATCTTGAGCCAGGGCTGGGGTCAGGTGCCTTGGGGGCTTCAAAGGGTCACTATAGGATGATGAGAAGAACAGATGCTTAGCAAATAGAAGTCTGTCCTGTCCTATAGATAGGTCAAAAGTGGTTATCTCTGATAATTTATTATGGTCAAAGCCCCTAATTTGTCGGGAGCCATTCTTATCAAGGCTCTCATACCTGAGATCTAGGCAACTTCGCCTTGGGACAGAATCTGCCTCGCCCTGTGCTATCTGATAGGATAGACAGATAAACAGCATAAGGTCAGTTGCCCC